>BPTQ01000002.1:236215053-236307057 GCA_019973895.1 Chrysanthemum seticuspe | reverse complement strand
AGATTTAACTCGTAATTTTCATTTCTAAGTATACTAAGTGTACTGTGCATGTTCTTGATACTAGTCAACGGGTTTATTTCTAACTGTTTGTTGAGTTAACTTAGGTTTTGGTTTGCTACTACATGTAGTGTTCAGTAATACACTCGAAGGTGATACACTAGGTCGTGAACCTAATATTCCATCCTTTTGAAGAAGTGCCCTTTTCCTAGCTTTTTCTAGATCATAGTTCTTGTACGTGTCATGTGAATCATATGAATCTTTACTTTTAATGCTCAATTTAGACACAGTGTTCGAACTAATCCTAGATTTGCCAGGAGCAGCCACAAGTTGAGGTTTAACAGAAACAGGTATAACAGAAACAGGTTTAACAGAAACATGTTTAACAGAAACAGAAGGATTATTCTTAGGCCAGGAATGTGGAGTGACTGGTTTTATCAAATGATTATTCTCAACAACTTGGGAGGGAAACCGTGGTTTTGACGATTTTGAACGTTCAGATTTAAAAGCAGTTGGATGTCTGACAACTGATTGGTTTTAGAGACGATTTCCCCAAGGTTGTTGGTTTTGCAAAATAAGTATCCACACTCTTGTCAGTTAATCTTCTCAGTTTGTTTTGTAAAGCAACATGTGCAAGCCCCTTTGCTTGAATTTGAGCCTTTAAATGCTCATTTCCTTTTACTAATGTATCCACACGATTACTTTGTTCATTTGAAGACTGACCATTGTGTTCTGAAGAAAAAGATTTGTTTTGATGTTTAAGTTCAAGAGAGATGCAATGTGCCTCTAGTTTTGAAAAATCTTTATGAAACTGAGCAATGGTCTTTTTGAGAAGAATGTTTTCAGATTCAAGAGTTTGATTTGACGTTTCAGTTGAATTGTTAACAAGTAAGGGCTCAGACATGAGAAAGTTGTCTGGACATTGTGCAACATACTGGTCAACCTCTCCTTCATTACTGAATTCAGGTTGCTCAGTTTGTTGTATCGCATTTGCAGGCAGAATATGATCAACAGTAGATTGTACCTCGACCATCTGTTCTGTGTCAGTGTCATAGGTGGGTAAGATATCTTCCTCAACCATTTGTTCTTCGTCACAGTTGGGCTCGGTGTCGTAGTTAAGTATGATATCTTCTCCAGATCTGCTGCTGTCATTCTGCTTTTCCAATGCTACAACCTCATTGTCCGCATTACCGACAGTTGCAGTAATCACAACATTCTCAACGTCCAGATGAGCATTCCTTTCATGTACAGCAACTCTTGCACCTTGGACGACTGCGGAATATTGGGAATTAGATGCTGTCTGACGCTTGAATGCCAGAGATATAGCCATGAATCCTTCTTGCAATGCCACAAATGGATCTTTATGATCATAATTCATTTCACTTTCCTGCAGAAGAATCAAAGAGAAGAAAAGGTGCGAAGTCGATATAGCACACAGAAGGCCGATATAGTAAATTCCAATTTCCCTCCAAATATGATTTTGAAAATTTTGACTCTAAAAATTTGAAATTCACTATAAAATCCAATTCTAAGAATGTAGGAAAAAATTGAGTTATGACAATTTTTACGCCAAATTTGACCCGAAAAATTTGAATTTAGGCCCAAAATTTGAATTTTTGACCAAAATTTTCACAGTTAAACCAAAATTTGAATCTCGCGTAAAAATTGAACGTTTAGTCTCCTCGAAAAATTAATTTTTTTTTTTTTTTTTTTTTTTTTGATAACTTGTGTTGATGGATCTTTGTAGTCGAATGAACCTTTGTTGATGAAGTGTCCTTAGGCGTAGAAATCACGTGAGAGCAATATAACACTTATGCGTAGAAATCACCAAAGTTACGCGTAAACAGTACAAGTTACGCGTAGTTTTAGCTTACGCGTAAGCAGGGAAAAAAGGCTAAAGTTATGCGTAAACAGTAAGTTAGGCGTAGAAACTTAGGCGTAGGATTACCTTATGCGTAGGACTAGGTCTACGCGTAAGATGAATCTTAAGCGTAGGATTTTCTACGCGTAAGCTTATGCTTAAGCGTAAGTTTAGGGTTTTATCCCAAGTGATCTTTTACACTATCACAGTGTAAAAGATATCACAAGTCGACGTATTTTCAGGCTTATCCAAGCAAGAAAACACGGAGTAAACCACGAAAACGAAGATCAACCCACAGATAAAGTTACGCGTAGGATTAGGGTTTCCTTACGAGTAGAAAATACCAAAAACTGATTTTATGCCCAAAAGTGTTTAGAAACCTGATTTTTATGATGAAATAGCTTCAATATCACCAAAATAACACAAAAGTATGAAACTTGATGGTCCAAAACACTTTTTCACCTTACGAGTAGAAAGAGGTACACGAATGAAATCAAGTTCAAAAACACTTCTACACACGTAAAGTTTCAAACTTTTTGCCAAAAACCTAAACTTTAACACCTAATAACCTTGAAAGGACAAGAATCTTGGATTTGAAAGTGAAAAAATTAAGTTTTTATGCGTATGAAAGGTTGAAAACATGAAACTTACGAGTAGACAAAAAACCAAGCTTAAAAACAATGATCAACGCATAAAGTTTGAAACTTTTTGCCAAAAACAAGTATTTTAACACCTCAAAACGTTGAAAGTACAAGAATCTTGGATTAAAAAGTGTAAAAAACAAGTTTTTAAGCGAACCAAAGTATCAAATGTGCGTTTTAGGCGTAGGACCGAAACCCACTTCAAAAACAAACACGATTCACCCAACTAGTAGGCGATTGATACCACTGTTAGGTCACTAGTTTTACAAACACAAGTAATATAGAAAGAAGATGAGGCGATTGAACAAGATCTAACACACACAAACAATAATAATACGGTTAGGCGTAAGGAGTATGTGAAAGAAAGAAAACTTGAACAACCAACCCTCAAATGAGGGTTTACAAGAGTATTTATAGGAGGGAAGCTAGGGCAACACTCCTAGTTCCCATCCTTTCTTATGTGGGCTTGGGCCTAAGCTTATGGCCTTCTACATAAGCTAGACCTTAAACAAACATAAAGGTCATAATAAGCTACCTATTACATATGAAATATAAATACTTGAAATACAGTTTAGGAGTGATTCCAACAGAATTCTAGAGAGAGAAAGTTAGAGGTTTAGGGAACTTAGTGAGAGAAAGTGAAAGATATTATTATGAGCTCCAACTCTCTACCTTGGGAGGTAGAGAGTATTTATAGTCTTACATAAAACGCCACACATCGGGCTGTGGATCAGGCATACAGTGGGTAAAGACCCGTCCGTCCTCCACTGTGTTACTAAACTAAATACTACTTAACATAAAAGAACTACGACTACGAGCTTTCTAACGATTACATATACTTGAGGTGACCGACTCTTTAATACCTGGAATTTCTAATTCCTAACAATCTCCCCCTAAGGGAGGTCACCTCAATCATGTACCAAAATTACATTGAATACAAATAGATATTACATAAAAAATTGTTCTTGCATTCTTGATGTAGTCCTTTGTTCCTAAGCTCGTAGTTATTGATTCTTCACATTACATGTTTGGTTACTCCAAGTGGAGGTCTTTTACTGATCCACGTGATAATACTTTTGAGCCAGCTTTTGAGACCATCAACAAACAAAGAATCTCTGAGACATCCACTGTGGTGTTGGTATTATGTGATGTTGTGACTTTTGGACCGACATGCTCACATTCTGGATCATGATATCTTCTCATCAGAGTAGCGGAAGCTTATAGTTGATTCATGATATTGGCAGCAGCGTAGCAGAAGCATGGATTGAAAAAAATCAGAGTCATTGATGCACTAATCATGATTTCTTTTGAGATGAATGTGTTAAGTGAGCATGCGGCTATGGATTGACCGCTTCATTCTGATCAGCTGCAAACGTAGGATGTACCTGCATAAAACAGTTAGCAATAAAGCACACGAAAGTGTCTTTGATCACTTTCGTTGAATTGAGGTACACGGCCCATGGTTCCCCGTTGATCAGTACAAGTACTGCCTGTGATCAGGTAGGATTCCTAAGAATCTCCTTGACAGGGTTTCGCAGCTGTTCTAGCTGTTCTCAAACCGGAACATCTCAAAGAAGACAACACGGAGTGAGTGAACCAGCGAATTTAAGTCCACTGATTGATGAAAAGAGATTTGAAAAACAATCGTGTATTGCTCATTAGAAGTTGTTTTTGCAATACAACGAAGGTTTTATTGAAAATCAATTATCAATCATAAAAACACCTTTTGGTTTGAAAAATGAGTACACGGTCGATGTGCTAAAGAAAAGAGTTGTTAAGCACAAAGACAGGTTTTTCAAAGGTATCCGTCAATCCATAACCTGAACCAGGATTGATTCAAGAGATTGAATCGCCCCATTGTTTCTGTTCAGTTGTCACATGGTTGATCTATATAATAGATCTCACATGCCACCTACCAGGAGCTTGTTTGATGTTGGCTCCAGAAGGTTTTCCATCTTCACTGTGAATATGTTCACATATCACTCGGATGTCAGGCAAAACCACAAGGATAATGCGTAGGACTCAAGATATAATCTCTCTTTCCACATTGTGTGAAACAGAGAGTCTTCATTGAAAGTGTCCTAATGAGATTTATTGATGATCTCGTGGCTCTAGACTCAATTTTGTGCATATTTGGATCCTGTGCCAGAGACTAGGGAGAGGGTCTCCTTCTTCAATATCAACAATCTCTAAGAGAACGTCGATAGATAATGTCGGTTCCCCGTGAGATTAAAACAAGTCCTTTTAAGAGGAACTTGAGTGGTTTGGAAAGTTGAAGTGCAGTGCGTCACTGGGTCCATGACGTCTTGTCTTCAATACCGATGTTACCATCAGTAGTATATGAATTGAACCCGGTTTCTGCCCTAAGGTTGAATAAATGGAGGGCTATTTGTTTTCACCCTTTTCTCATTCAATTCTTTTTAATTCTTCAACCCCTTCAGTGCTTACCGAGACTTCATAGCAAGAACCTTGTTGGGTTTGTTCCAGTACTTGCTCTATCTCAGTCCGCACTCTTCCCATACCTCACTTTTCTCCTTTTAACATCATACCTAAGGACTTCTACACTAACTAGTGGATTATCCCTGGGTAGATCCCTCCGGTTCTGGCGGATCATGGGAACCAATACCTAACCTTATCATCCTTATATCACCGTACATAAAGTAAAGTTGGTCAGTCTATTTGGTATTGTTCATCTGCCTTTGGAATCAATTGAAAACCATTTGAAAATCAATCCAGATACTTGTGATATATTATCAAAACATTTTGTACCTGAATTGTTTTTGATATTTTTTAGAATAAGTGCTCCCCTTAACATGTGCATCAAATGTTTGAAATCGTTTTGCACACGGAGGCAAGAGGAAGAAATTACTTCTTTGATTACCATTTTTCTAAAAGATATCACTATCACTTCCTTGATCAAATCAAGTAGATATAGCATTTCCAGGAAGGATGAGGTTTCCATAAATTTGCTCCCCCTCAATATGTGCCTCGAGGTTTGAAAAAAGCTTTGCACATACTAGAGGGAACCTGCACATTGAGATATATGATCACGTTTCAAATCATAGGTTTAAGATAGATGCTCCCCCTCAACATTTGCATTGAAAATTTGAAATCGTTTGTCACATGTGGGAAGGACAGCATGTACATCCTTATAAAACCATTTACCGAATTATCAGTTTAAATCCAATTTAAATCACAAATTCTCCCCCGATCACAATTATCAAATCATTTGAGATTTGTGATCTCTTATAGATTTAAATTGATTTTGAAAGCTTTTGAGGAGAATTGTGACTTGATTATGAAAGCGTTTTAACTGATAAGGATCGGATTTTAAGACTTTAAAACTCCATTGATAAAACATGCATGTATATCTTTTGAAAACGATTTAATGCCAAATAACTTTTTAATTTAATTGAAATCATTCTCCCCCTCAATCAATGACATAGGTTGTTGATTGAGAGATTGATAAGTTGACAAATAAGTCCAGATGATTATAAAAAATAGAGACCGAGTTATTTTTCAAAGCAGTTAGTTTTCAGCAGATAAATGTTTATAGAATCAGAGCATTGAATTTATGGAGAAACATGATAAAGTATGGCTCTGTTCTTTCTTTGAAAAGCGGGTTACTGCCTGAAATGACAGTAAGCCATTTGATTCTCTTTCTCCCATTTTTTTTTTTATTTTTTTTTTATTTTTTATTTTTTTTAAGAATTCGAACAACATCTAAAGTCCCGTGTCATTCTTTGAATGACAGCACAAAGACCGTAGATATTGTCGAACCGATAAAAACATGACAAATTTACAATATTTTTTGAAGATTTTTCGAATTTTTCAGATTTTTTATGGATTTTGAAAGTTTTAAAATTTGTATTTTGTTTTTCGAATAAATATTTACAAGAGATAGATGAAGGAAACCTTTTACTCCTCGTCTTCCTCCTGAAGACGTTTGAGTGTTTCTGGTTGAAGGCTTTTCAAGCCAAGTCGTGGAAGAATAAACTCAAAACGTTCTCTTGGAAGAGCTTTGGTGAAGATGTCTGCTAACTGGTATTCAGACCTCACAAAATAGAGTTCCACCACACCTTTTTCCACTTGTTCCCTGATGAAATGATGTCGAATGTCGATATGCTTTGCTCTTGAGTGTTGAACGTTGTTGCATGAGAGAGCAATAGCACTTTTATTATCACAGTACAGAGGGATTTTGTTGAATTCAAAGCCATAGTCAGATAATTGATATCTCATCCATAAGATTTGAGCACAACAAGATGACATGGCTATGTATTCAGCCTCTGTAGAGGAAATAGAAGTACTCATTTGCTTCTTTGAAGACCAACTCACAAGCTTATCACCCAAAAACTGAGCACCTCCAGACGTACTTCGACGAGTATCTTGACACCCTGCATGATCAGCATCTGCATAGGCTGTTAGTGACATACCGGTGTCCTTCGGGTACAGAGACCCATATTGATGGTTCCTTGGAGATACCGAAAGACCCGTTTAACCGCTTCAAGGTGCTTTTTAGTAGGCTTAGCCTGGTATCTAGCACACATGCAAACAACGAACAAGATGTCTGGTCTACTAGCAGTGAGGTACATCAGGGATCCAATCATACTACGATATTTCGTTTGGTCAATCATGATCCCTGAGTGGTCCTCATCTAGTTTGGTTCGATCAATCATGGGAGTGTCGACAGGGTCACTTGAATCAAATCCAAATTTCTTTAAGATCTCAGTTGCATATTTAGATTGATTTATGAAAATGCCTCCGGGACTTTGTGAAATTTGTAATCCCAAGAAAAATGACATTTGTCCTATCATTGACATTTGAAATTTTGAACTCATTTCATTTGAAAAACGGTCACATTCATTGGGGTCAGTCGAGGCAAAGATAATATCATCAACATAAATTTGAACATGAATTAAATGTTTGCCTGACTTCCTGGTGAACAATGTTGGATCAACTGCTCCTTTGCTAAATCCGGTAGATAGAAGAAACTTTGACAGTGTATCATACCATGCCCTTGGAGCTTGCTTTAAACCGTAAAGAGCCCTCTTCAAACGATAAACGTGAGTAGGATGCTCTTGATTCACAAATCCTTTAGGTTGGCTGACGTAGACGACTTCTTTAAGATCTCCGTTCAGAAATTCCGTCTTTACATCCATCTGATAGACTACCATGTTCTTACTAGCAGCATTAGCCAAAAGATTTCTGATTGCCTCGATTCGAGCAACTGGAGCAAAAGATTCTTCAAAGTCAATACCCTCCTCTTGACGGTATCCTTTAGCAACTAATCGAGCCTTGTTCTTCAACACATCACCATGCTCATCAAGTTTCACTTTGAAGATCCATTTAAGAGCAATAATCATAGCACAGTCTGGAGCAGGTACTAACTCCCATACATCAAGTCGATCAAACTCATGAATTTCATCTTGCATGGCATTGAACCAACTATCTTCATTCATGGCGGTTTTAACATCTTTTGGTTCGATCTTAGATAGTACGGAGTTGAAGAAGCACCATAAGGCATCGGTTGCAAGTTGTTTCCGTGTTGATACAGGACGAGAGGGATTTCCAATGATGTTGTCTAGTGGATGATCGTGAGTCAATTTTCTAAGGTGTTCATGTGGCAGTTGTTGAGGGACTGAGGTAGCAGAGTCGATGTCTCCTGAAGAAGGTGGTTCTGATGATGATTCAGGAGCAAATATGTTTTCAAATGGAGCATCTTCAGGAGTAGCAAAGGGATTAACTTCATCATTGATGCCAGAAACAGTTCCATGATGTACATTTGAAGAATGATGATTTGTTGATGAGACGGAAGGATCAGCAGTAGGCGCTTCTTGACTTAAAGATATTGAGACTGAGGGATTGACTTCATTCACAGGAATATGAGCAGCCTCTGTTGTAGGGATCAACACCTCATTAGTACTTGGATCATAAAGTTCATCAAACATAGGATCAAACAATTTCTTTAAATCATCTTCAGATGGAGGTACATATGGAGTTTCTTGAGAGGAGTTTGGAACAAGGGATGAACCAATGAGACTGTTTTGAAGTGAGGGTCCTGAACTGGAGTGTCCAGGAGCCATTTGACCGGTCAGCTCATCAAACGTAACATGAATTGTTTCCATGATATTTCGGGTTCTTTTGTTGTAGATTTGGTATCCCTTTTTGTTTGGTGCATATCCTACAAATACTCCAATGTCAGCTTTAGCCCTAAGTTTGCCTAAGTCTTGACCCTCATTAGTTGGATAACACAATGCACCAAACACACGAAGGAAAGAGAGATTAGGTTTCTGTTGTGGACAAGTTCATATGGAGTTTTTCCATGAATAGTGTGAATCAGGGAACGATTTTGTGTGTAGCATGCAGTGGCAATTGCTTCAGCCCAGAGAAACATTGGAACCTTTAAGTAAATCAGCATTGTTTTAGCGGCTTCAACAAGAGTACGATTTCGTCTTTCAACTACACCGTTCTGTTGAGGAGTTCATGGAACACTTCTTTGATGGCTGATTCCAACGCTTTCATAGAATTCACTAAGTTGTTTGTTGACAAACTCAGTTCCATTGTCTGTTCTGATAATTCTGACGGTTTTGTTAAGTCGAACCTGCAGCTGTTTGATGAGTTTGATGATGATATCAGGAGTTTCATCCTTTGTCCTTAAGAACTTGACCCAGGTGAACCTAGAGTAATCATCAACCACAACTAACACATATTTCTTTCCAAAGATATTCTGCACCCTCATTGGTCCACATAAATCTATATGAATCATATGAAGAACTTCTGTGACAGAGTTAGTAGGTTTGGGTTTATGGGCATACTTCTTGCTTTTTCCCAATTGACATGCTGAACAAAGGTGATCCTTTTCGTACTTGAGTCTAGGTAAACCTACAACTAAGTCCTTTCTGGTGAGATCATTGATGATGCCGAAGTTCAGGTGATTGAGACGACGATGCCATAACCATGACTTTGTTTTAGAAGCCTTTGACAGCAAGCAAATTGGAGAAGACTTCATCATATCTTCGATGGAGATGGTGTATAGATTTGAAATGATCATTCCCGAATCTAACAGTCCCGATGAATTTGCTCACAAAGTTCATGAGCCGTGACCGGTCGCCAGTCATATGCTTGGAACAGCCTGAGTCCAGGTACCACAGAACGATTTGAACGATCTGCAGTTGAACACAGACAAGAATGGATAACTAGATAATTGGGATCCCCATGCAAGAATGGGTTCCATTTGGTTAGTAACAATGGTTGGAACACCCACATCAGAAATAGAAGCATTCATATCAGAAAATGAGGCAATGGAATCATTGTGAATAGATGCAGTACTAGTGTCTATATTAGCCCTGTTCACAGTGTGCTCACTTCTTAAGGGAATAGTTCTACCAGTAGGCATCCATTTTCTAGTGGGCATTATCTGATTAGTCTTATGACCAACAGGTATCCAATAATAGCCTATTTTACTGAATGTTCTTCTTGTGGGTTTCCACTATTTTCTAACTTTCTTTCGTTTTTGCCTTTTAGCCTTCTTAGCGTAAATTTTAGCATTAACAATATTAACTGGACAATTAACATCATTAGGCAGAACATTAACACCACATTCATGATTAGAAACAGAATTCAAGCAGACATCAATACAAGGTTTGTAAATAGTATCAGAATTCGAATTAATTACAGTACGCCTATGGCTAATACTAGAATCAACACGATTCGTTTTATTCGGTTCAAACTTAAAGTTCCTAGATTGTTCTTCTACTCTTTTCCAGTGCACATTCTTAGCTTGCGAGGTCTTATCATTCCTTGTATTGTCTTGAGACTTTGACCTGCTCCCTTTAATGTCACTGATTACTCCTGTAGAGGGAATGAGAACATTAGTTGGTTTTACTACTCTTTGCATCACGTGTTTAGATGTGCTGGGATCTGAGCTACATGCAGGCACACTAAGGTTCACTTTCTTAAAACTAGAAGTACTGAGATTTGTACTCCTAGAAGGCACACTTGAGTTCTCTTTCTTAGCATTGACAGATCTGGAATCTGAACTACTTAAAGGCACACTACGGTTCATATTCAAAACATTGGGAATCGAATGAATATCATACTTGGCATTAGGCATCGAGCATGGAATCAAAGGATTAACTCTCTCACCTAATGACTTTGGGCATATTGTGATCAAGCATTCTAAGATTTCTTGAGATCGTTTGGCATATAAGTATGCATGTCCAATTGCATTATCATGAGGTTTCTCTAACTTATCCTCTTCAACAATCTCACGCAGACATTCTAGGAAATCCTTAAGGGATGAGAAGTATGTTTGAACAGCAAGTTTGTTGTTCCTGAGATGAGGAGGGACATATTTCACAGACAAAGCATATTTATTACAAGAGTGAACCTTTGATACACCATTCTCCCCATTGGTCATAGGCATTTTCCCTTTTACCTGACTCTTCAGATTCTCAATTTCCTTTTGCAATGAAGCTATTTGTTCGTTATTTTTGTTACGAGTGACCTTTATTGATTCAAATAACCCATTGAAATGACGTTTAACTTTTTCATTTTCTTCTAGAAAGCTTTCATTTTCTTTTTGTAATGCATTTACTAGGTTTTGAAGATGAAACGTTTGAGAATTCTGAGAGTCTAAAGGAGGAGGCATTTGGGAGCCTGTCATATTGTTCGTTTGACCCTTTAATTGAGAGATTTGGGCTTTCAACTTTCTGATCGTGTTGCAATGAGCTTGAATCTGTTCATCACGTTTGTTAATTTGAAAAACTGCATCAAACTCTGGAGCATCTGAGGATGTCTTGATATTTGAAGTTTTGACATTTTCTTTAAGATGTTGATATTTTAGTTGTAAATTAAAATGCTCAACTTCTAGTTTAGAAAAATGTTTAACCAAATTGTCGTGATCATCCAGTTCAATTTTCTCGTTTAGTTTAGAATTAGTTTTTTCAAGCTCAATGACACGATCATGGGAGACTTTCAGGGCAACAGATAGTTCATGAAATTGGGAAGCATTAATAGAGCAATTCGAAGCAGTGAAAAACATATCTTGAGCAAAACATTCAGTAATAAGAGTCTCATTTAATGTATGCAAGTTCTTCCTCTCAATCTCATTATATTTTAGTGCACGCTCATAGTCACTAACTTCAACTATCATTGCATCAAATTCCTTTTCCATTCATTTAATATCAGTTTCTATCCCCTTTTTAAGACTCTCAAAGTGATCTTTTAGAAGTTTAAAGAAAGGCATGACCTCAGTTAAATAACATTCTTTCATTTGCTCAAAACCCCTTTCTCCTTCAGTTATACCAGTGGGTGTGATCCTTTTCTTGCAAGTTTTCTCAAAATCAACAAATAGTTGAAATATAACATATTGGCTAATTAAGGTCTTGCTTTTAGTGGCAATTGTTCTCGGAACAAGATGCATTGGTGTATTAGGAGGATACACATTTGCTCTAGGCATTTTCCAAAGGGGAGGGTTTGTTTCAACAATATTTTCAGCTTTCTGCTTATCTAAATCCATTTTCCAGAAAACTTGTTCGAGAGTCAACAATGTCTGAGGCTTAAACTTGTTCAAGGAAATCCAGTTTTCCTTCTTGTAGTCATGAGGAGTGATAATTACTTTTTTCTCTTTGCATTTAGGATCATTTAGTTTCTTATTCATCTTCTCCCTAGTGATTTCATCTAGTTTCTTATCATCCTCAGTGCACTCAACGCAACTAGGTTTTTGTCTAGGTTTAAGAATCTCATTGCCATCATAGATCACACTTTGAGCGGCTTTTGCTATCTTTCCGTACTCAGGGTTGGGTTTATCTATAATGGGAACACTATGCTTATCGCTTAGAACTCTATGCTTAGTGATCATGTGAGCAGTCTGAATGGTGTTTCCTTGTATGTACAACTTGTTTTCAAGTTTGTTTTTCAAAGTTTTCAGATTAGAAAAGTCTCTCAAGAGTTTTGATTCCTTTGCATTAAATTCTTGCTTAAGCATTTTCACATTTTCTTGAAGTTCTTGTTTTTGCTTAGCTATTTTAGAAAGCTTTTCTTGCAAGGAATTTAACTCTTGTTTAAATACTTCTTCTCTAAAATTACTTTTTCTAATGACTGTACGCACTTGGTCATCCATTTCCTGCTAACGAGTGGTCAACTCAAATTTTGCACGTTGTTCATAAATAGCAACACGTTCTTTATAGGCATTTAGTTCAGAAATTACAGAATCATCAGGGGAACATGCAGTGTATTCATAAAAAACATAGTCATTGTTGACTGCAGAAGATGCATCACTTGGTACAACTTCACTTTCACTTTGTTTCACATACTGATCATATGGGACAATATCGATATTACCCATATTTTCAACATTTGATTCAATAGTTTCAGTTGATAGTACTTTGTCATGCATCTGTTGCACATCAGCATCATCGTATAGTTTTAATACCTCTGAGATGAGTTTGTCTTTGGATGAGCCAGTTTGTGGTGAAGAAAAGACCTTGGGAGAAACCATTGGAGAAATGCTAGCCATAAAAATTGTGTGTGCAGTAGGTCCATCATCCACATCAGAGTCGTATGCATCAAAATCAGCGACTTGAAAGGCATTCTGATGATTGTGACCTATCTCCTGAATAGGATGCTCATCCACATCTGCATCATAGGTCTTGGCATTGCCCTCAGCTAGAAACAGCAATTCCTCTTCATCCAAAGCAGCACCATTATCCTGAGCTTGTACAAGCAACATCTTATCTCTGAAGTAATCAGCATTCTGTGGACGCTTTGGAGATGTGCAGTTCCTTGCAATGTGTCCCTCACCACCACAGTTATAACATTTGATCGGCTTAGCTTGACCTTGATTACCATTCCTTCCTCGATTCTGATTACCAATATAACCTCTACCAGCTCCACCTCTTCCCTGATCATACTGTCTTTCCTGAACTGGTTGCACCACGATCCTCCCATCTTTAACAGTAGCTTGATTGTGTGGGTTAGATGCTGTTCTGAGGTTGTTGTTGGTTTGTGGGAGAGAATTCATGTTTTGACTAATCAGAAGAGCTAGTTGATTAATGAAGTTACCCACGTGTGCATCAGCATCAGCTTGTTTGAACATAGGATCAGGAATGAGTTTGTGATTACCATTACCCAAGGGTATGACTTGTGAGGCTTTGGTTGTGATTCCGATGTTTGAGTAGAAGGCAGTTGAGTCATTAGACGAGCTTGACTCTCCCTGGTTGGTTTTAAACTGATTAAGAATAATTTTTTCAAACATAGCATGTCTCTCATTCTGAAGGAGGAAGGCATAGAGTTGCTCATAGTTTGTATTCTTCAATCCTTTAGTGAGCTTCACAGAGGTGACAAACTTGTGCCATTCGGGATTCATGTTGTTCACAAATTTTGAGTTCAGCTGAATGTTAGGCATAGTCATTCCGATGTTCCTCATATCATTCACCAACTTATGAAATCTCACATAGTACTCATAGACACTCTCATCTGGTTTCATCTTGAAGTGTTCAAATTCGTCATAGAGTTGTGATTCTCTGTCTTCCATGGTTAATTCAGAACCTGAAAGAAGCATCTTGACATTATCCCATACTGCCTTTGCTTCGGTGTTGTGATTGATCAGCTTGTAGATGTCTTTAGGAAGACCTTGAAGAACAATGTTAGAAGCCTTGATGTCTGCATCGAATCTCTTTTTCTCCTTATCATCAAGCTCATTATACATTTTAGGTCTGTCCATTCCGTAAATAGGAGTTCCATCTTCATTAGTATCAAGTATATCTCTAGTCGTCTCAACTCGATACGGTCCTTCATCAATGGATTTCAGAATGTTGACACCATTTTCCTTTCCAAGACAGTACAATCTGATTCGTTGAGGCCAAGAATCGTAGTCAGTTCTGTCAAGCATGGGTGGACGAGTATCTGAACTAGCTGCTTGAACATCCTCGGCAACAGTGGAGATGATAGTAGAAACGTTGGTAGACATGTTAACAGATTATACGGGATTTTATAACTCTATGATTAAACCGGGAAATAGATTCTTTCACGGGATTTTACTAAATCAAGAGAAAACCGTAAAAAATCACCCAAGTCGCTAGAAGATAATGCACCAAGTCGCTAACACCTAATTCGCTATACCACCAAGTCGCTACAGTCCCAAGTCGATAAACAAATGCAAGTCGCTAAGTAGTAACTCGATAAGCCTCAAGTCGCTAGCAAAATTTTGGCAGCAATTCGCTAGACAAGTCGCTAAAGATTCAAGTCGCTAAAGAGCAACTCGCTACAGACCAAGTCGCTAACACCAAATCGCTACCTGTAGTGGAGAGTCCACTACTTGTACTGTTAGTCGCTAGGCCTAAGTCGCTAGCTCCAAAACTGTAACTCGCTACAAAATTGCAAAGCAAGTCGCTACTAAGAAACAACTCCGTAGGTCAAGTCGCTAGCATGAAAAACAACATAAAAATCACTTTTCAATCCAAAAACAACCCAACCAAGATGATTCAAGCTTACCAAATGAAAACCTAAACACTTGTAATGATTCTAAACATAAAAGTACTAACAAAATCCAAGCTTTAACACAAGAAATCAACCAAATGATGCACAAACCACTAAACTTTTTCAAACTCAAAAACCACCTAAAAACCACTAAAAATCCAAAGATGTGCAAGATATGATCTAACCATGGCTCTTGATACCAATTGTAAGATATTAGTTTTCACATACACATCAAACCATAACACAAAGTGGTGTATGAATGGAATTCTAGAGAGAGAAAGTTAGAGGTTTAGGGAACTTAGTGAGAGAAAGTGAAAGATATTATTATGAGCTCCAACTCTCTACCTTGGGAGGTAGAGAGTATTTATAGTCTTACATAAAACGCCACACATCGGGCTGTGGATCAGGCATACAGTGGGTAAAGACCCGTCCGTCCTCCACGGTGTTACTAAACTAAATACTACTTAACATAAAAGAACTACGACTACGAGCTTTCTAACGATTACATATACTTGAGGTGACCGACTCTTTAATACCTGGAATTTCTAATTCCTAACAAAACACACAAGTAAATTAGCCGGACATGGAGAACATGCAAGCATACACACAAGTAATTGAAGACATAATTGAATTAATGAAGTAAAACACTTATCTTGATGTAAGATAGGGTTTGGAACCCTAAAATACTGTACAAGATAGCCTTGGTTCGGTTTAGGTTTTTACTCCAAAAGACTACACACACAAAACTAAAAACAATCGGATTCTATATATAAGATTACAATCGCGACGGCGTCACTTTATGAATTGTGACGCCGTCAGGTCGCCGTCATTAGGGTTTCATCTTGGCCACGTTAGTCTTGCGACGGCGTCACCTTATGCTTGTGACGCCGTCCCCTTCAGTCTCTGACGCCGTCTGGATCAAATTTAGGCCGTCTGAGTTGCGACGACCTACTCTTTTAAAGCCTGACACCGTCACTTGTAAATAAGCAATTTGGCTACTGAGCCGTCACAAAAGTGATGCGACGGCGTCACAGATAAATCCTGACGCCGTCCCCTTGTGTTTCAGCAGCTTGAGTGTCTCGATTCTTGACTTTGGCCATTTTCTTCGTATATCCGCGCCTTTTCGTCCAAATAAGTGCCATTCCAGCAATTTGCCTTCAAGAGACCTAAAAAGTGAAAAGGAATGATATTAAGTAATAAAGGATACAAAAGTGATCAAATAAGGGCTTAAAAGACCCTTCAAAAAGGTACATTTTAAAACCTTATCAAATATCCCTACACTTGGTATTTGCTTGTCCTCAAGCAAATGTGCTTTTAGCCAATTAATTTATAAGTTAGGGGTCATGAAGCATTGGTTTAAAATAATCCACAACACATATAAGCCCCGCAAAAGTCATAACAAGCACGAAAATTACATACTAGCACCTCACATGGGGTGTTTGGATACTCACATCTCTCGGGTGTATATGAAATATAACAAGTTGGAAATGGAAGATAAACACTCATTAACCGGTCCTAGTACATAGATAACCATAGGCTTGAGAATAGATCAAACCTCCATCGCTTTGGCGTAAGCACCTAGGAAAGACTATCGGTAGGGAAACAAAGGGTTTGGTGGGATAGGCTATTTAGTGGTGGCAAGTCAAAAATCTTTATGTTACAAGCATACGAAGAATGGCGTTGCTAAGCCAAGACTCGACACTCTAAACTCTAGATAACTAAAACAAAAAAACATGAATTTAAAGATAGATGTAGGATGGTAGCCCGTATGTATTTTTTTTTGAACACTCAATTTTTTCTTTTCTCTTTTTCTATTTTTTTCAATTTTTTTTTTCATACACTTTTACTCTACCATCCTCTACGGTAACATCAAAATGATAGGGATTTATAGGCACATCCCTACACTTGAGTTTTTATTACTCTAACACTAATTTGACCCGAATTGAAAAGATCAAAACACTTGGAGTACATTATTACGCAAATAAAGGGAATTTGAATTTAACGTTCCCTTCCCGTCATTTCATAAACTTTAACTTTTCCCATGAGTCCCAATCGTCCCAAAACTGTGTACAAAGGATATGACTCGACTTAGCAACTTATGCAAGCAGCTAGATAATTGAACTAAGGGTTTAGTGTGATAACAATAATGCACTAAAAGTGAGTGCATACAAGGTAGGCTAAGGCGATTTGGGTGTACATTTGGGGGTGGGGTGTAAACAATGCTCTTCATTGATATTCCGGAAAACCAAAACATCACGAGAACCGTGAAAAGGATAGGCTTTGAGGGGTTAACTAGGGGTATCGTGTACTAAAGATGAGTACAACGCATAGGTGTGGGGGAATTACTCAACTGATGTGGAAGAAGTGATTATATTACGGGTATCAAACAAGGGTTATCCTAATGCCTCTTATCATTTAGTTATTCCTAACTACACAAGTGTAGTCTTACTAGCGATCTCGGGATGCATCACAAAACAAGTTCTAGAATCTATTATACTACCGGTTCACACACTAAGCATTAAAGATGAATGCTTCAATTCCTACTAATCTAAGGGTGATCCTCACATTTTGGGTGGAATTTAAGTGGTAAAGGGTTTTTGTGCTAGGCATATAACTTCCTATCCGTGAGACGCTTTTGTTAAGACTAATGGCCCACTCCTATATGTCATGAAAATTTTTAAATTTGGTGCCAAAATTACCCTAACCGACATTTTCTCATGGTTTATTACACAAATACAATTGGACAAATCAAATAATCAAGGATAAGCATAGTTTCAAAGTTCCCGCTTTATTTTCCCTCCCTACACTTAAACTGAACATTGTCCCCAATGTTCCCCAAAAGTATCAAAGTTATGATAATAGAAGGTAATTAAAAATGAAAGAAACTAATACTCCCTTGATTAGCTCGGTAGGATCCGTGTAAAGTGGTGGTTAAATCCTTTCCAGGAAGAATGTATGCGTGAAAAGCTCCTTCCAATCTTATGTATCTTCTTCTTAATAAATTAAACCTGCACACTTGAAGAAAACAAACGAAACCTTCGCGTAAAATCGGCGTTAATAATATATATAAGACTCTATTAAACTAGGATATAATGCTTGTGGAATGGATGTTTACAGAATTTCTGGAAAATTAAGACCTGGAAAATTCCAAAAATTTATAAGTAGCTCAGAAAACGAGAAAAAAGCAATCTGTTGTTTTTACTCCTTCCTGACGCCGTCAGGTTGCGATCCTGACGCCGTCAGGTTATCCTGACAAAAACTGGTCTGCGATTTTCTGGAAAATTTACATCTTTAGAATCTGGAAAAATTTCTGCAAAACATCTATTATGACTCGATACAAGCATTTGACTCGAACAAACACACATATATATCTTTTAATTAATTGAAATTCTTATGTTTACGTTTCTTTTGAAAACGTGTGTAATCCTCCCTACACTTATCCTTTATGTAAAATACTTTATATGCAATCAAGACGAGGTTAAAAACAAAATAAAGCATTTTTACAAATTTAAACATGAGAGTAAGCAATCAATAAAAGATATATGACACTAACAAGCAAACAATTAAGCATGGGTTGCCTCCCACAAAGCGCTTTTCTTTATTTATGAGTCTTGTAGCTAGACTCGTAGTCGTCCCCTTACGTGACTTCATTACCGTCATCTCCTTCCTCATGACGGTCTCTATTGGGGGATTCCATGTTGTAAAAGTGCCCTATGATGCACCTTTCTAAGAGGTCGTCCTCTCCCTAATCGGTCCTATATTTCGGTCCTAAGTTCAAGCAATCCTTATAGAATCTGAAAATTTTGGCCATAACATAATCTACCCCTTTTTCCTTATCCTCATTATTCCTATAATAGACAGATAGTTTAAGTTCCTTTTCATCATTGGAGAGTGATGAAAACTTCTCAATCTTAAACGGCATTTGGTAAGCTACATCATCGGTCTCATCCTTGAATCGCACTATTCCTAATGAGGGATCATAAGTCATCCCGGTGTTTTCTATGAAAGGTTTTCCTAGAATAACGTGGGACAAGCTAGGATCTATGGCCGTGCTAATATCATCCACAATTATGAAGTCCGTAGGAAACGTGAAACTACCTACATAAACGGGCAATCCCTTAATTCTACCAAGAAAATTGCACCTAACCCTAGGATTATTGGGGACTTGCCTAGTTGGGATAGGCTTCTTCATTACCCAATTATAGTAGGTGCTAGTCATTATGTTTATTGGTGATTTGCGGTCAATGTAGGCCTTTGCCACGAAAATGTGTCCTATGCAACATGGTATGTTAAGATTCCAAGGGTTCCCAAACTTGATTCTAGGGCTTTTCCTAACATACATGTGACGGAGGTCACGTACTAAGTGAGGGTGGCGAGATAGCTCTTCTTTCGTAGGAAATTTATTGAAATAGTCATTTTCTACTTCATCTACTTCCTCGGTTGTTTCATTATCCCCAAGTATATGGTCCTCTTCGTCATTTGTTCTATTAGGTTTCACTAAGGTGATGGTATTGACGACTTGGACTTGTTTAGCTAACTTACTTGGGTCCTTAATCTCTACACCGGAAGGCTCAGGAGTTGAGATAGCATTAACCTTCCTATCACTATTGGTCATGGCTTTCAAGAGGTTATCTATCTTCCTATCCATCTTGGCTTGTTGTTGGTTAAAACGGTCCGAGAGCTTAGCTATTTGAGCTTCTTGGGATGCGACTAGGTGTTGCAACATCCCCTCAATGTTTTGTTGGTTAGGGCCATGAGATGGGGGCCATGAGAAATCATTGGAAGTGAATTCTTTGGTTTGTCCCCAATAGAAGTCGGGCTTGCTCTTCCATGCTTCTCGGGTATCATTGAAATTCCTAGGTCCGGGTGTTGTAGGGAATCTTCCTCCCATTCCATTAATACGCGAGGATGCGTAGTCAACAGAAGCATGTTCGGGGAATCAGGTGCAAGTGCGCGTGTTATGAGGATCACTACACGGCTCACACGAGGAAGAAACTTTGTTCACATGGCGTGAAGACTTAGGATTTTCGTAGGAACTCATTAGGAATTTAACTTGATCTTCAAGTTCGAGCATCCTACGGTTGGAAGGTTGTGAGTCAATGGGAGGCAAGGAGATTACCTTAATGGTTTTGGGCAACTCACGGGGGTCATTCCAACTTTCGTTGTCATAGAGAGCAAGGTCCTCTATTATACCCCATGATTCTTCCGCGGTGAGATCACTAAGTTTTCCACCGGCCGCTTGGTCAATGGATCGCTTGGTGGGGAAGTTGACATGATCATAGAAAAGTTGGACTTGGAGCCAAAGATCAATGCTGTGATGAGGGACTTTATGAAGTAAGTCCTTGAATCGAGTCCATGCTTCATAGAGAGATTCACCTTGACGTTGTTGGAACATCAAGATGTCATTCCTAAGCTTAGTGGTTCTCCCCGGTGGGAAAAATTAAGCAAGGAAGCGAGAGGTGAGATCATCCCAACTTGAGATGGAGCTGGCGGGAAGTCGCTCAAGCCAATTACTAGCTTGGTCCCGTAGAGAGAATTGGAAGAGACGCAGATGCGTGGTCTCCCGAGTAGTAGCATCGAGGTCAATGGAATCGACAGTTTTAAGGAAATCCTTAAGATGCTGATTAGGATCTTCGGAACGAAGTCCATGGAATGCACATCCATTTTGCACCAACCGGATGGTGTCGGATCGCAGGGCCGTAGTTTAGGCTTGATCGGGAAGCTCAATGGTGTTCCTATAGCCTAGGTGGCTTGGTCTCGAGTATTCACCAAGAGTACGGGCTCTTGGCGGGTCATTTGGTGGTAGGTTGATGAATCGTGGTGGGTTATCACCTTCCATGATGAAAAGTGATGGGGTTTTACGAACAAAGGTCACGAAGAAGGGGGATAGACTACGAGGAAGCTAAAAATTGAGAAAAATTTTACTTGATAGGAATCAAGCAAAGAAACCTAAACGAGGTGGACTACTAACTAGCTATTCTATTCCCCGGCAGTGGCGCCAAAAACTTGATAACGCTACACGCATCGTTCGGGGTCAAAGGAACTTCCTTTTCTTCAAGCAAGTTTTATAACACCCTAGGCAGTGAACCTAATCGTTGTAGTGTATTATTAGGGTAAGCCACGGGTATTGATATTGTTCTCTAGGGGAATAGGAATGATAGTGAGAAGTTACTACGCTAAGGTTGAGGTTGAGGAAGATTATTTTTTTTATCTTTTTTATATTTTTAAGAAAAGGAAAGGTACGAATCTCGGGGGTTTGGATTTGGGGGTTGGTATTTCTACCAATTACTCTACTTATCTAATTATCTAATCTAAGGTGTATGTAGTCTATGTCTAATTATTGTGTGCTCGTATGATGGTTTAAAGATGTGTTTACTTAGGTTTTAGTACTCCTTAATTATCTCCTATTGATGGTTGAATTGTCACGTCCTTATTCTTAATCGCGTTGTGTGTCTAAGGTCGTAGGGTATGCGTTTATCCCTAACTCTTTGAAACTACCGACGGGTCTCATCTACAAAATCTATAGGAATTATAAACTCTAACTCTAAGGTACTCTTTGGATGGTTTAGCCTACAACTACTCTAGGTGTTATAGTCTAAGGTTCACAAAGATTAATCAAGCATTAACTACACAACGAATGACCTATCGCATTACTAGATCATTAACAATTAAGATAAGAGACAACTAATCAATATTCAATAGTTAAGTTTCATATTCCCTAAGCAAACACACAAGTAAATTAGCCGGACATGGAGAACATGCAAGCATACACACAAGTAATTGAAGACATAATTGAATTAATGAAGTAAAACACTTATCTTGATGTAAGATAGGGTTTGGAACCCTAAAATACTGTACAAGACAGCCTTGGTTCGGTTTAGGTTTTTACTCCAAAAGACTACACACACAAAACTAAAAAAAATCGGATTCTATATATAAGATTACAATCGCGACGGCGTCACTTTATGAATTGTGACGCCGTCGGGTCGCCGTCATTAGGGTTTCATCTTGGCCACGTTAGTCTTGCGACGGCGTCACCTTATGCTTGTGACGCCGTCCCCTTCAGGCTCTGACGCCGTCTGGATCAAATCTAGGCCATCTGAGTTGCGACGACCTACTCTTTTAAAGCCTGACACCGTCACTTGTAAATAAGCAATTTGGCTACTGAGCCGTCACAAAAGTGATGCGATGGCATCACAGATAACGGCTGACGCCGTCCCCTTGTGTTTCAGCAGCTTGAGTGTCTCGATTCTTGACTTTGGCCATTTTCTTTGTATATCCGCGCCTTTTCGTCCAAATAAGTGCCATTCTAGCAATTTGCCTTCAAGAGACCTAAAAAGTGAAAAGGAACGATATTAAGTAATAACGGATACAAAAGTGATCAAATAAAGGCTTAAACGACCCCTCAAAAAGGTACATTTTAAAACCTTATCACTTTGGCAGTCGTGGTTCCAGATAATGGCCAAAATTCTGAGTTACCATGTGCTCAAGCTACACGCGTTGATTCCAAACTGGTTGACCATCAACTGAAGTGTGTGCATTCTTTTGACAACATTTTCGAGTCCGGTTCTTCCCCAAATAAACATTATAGGCGTGATATTATGCAGTCTGAGATCGTTACCTTTCATAACGTTTTACATGAACGTCGTGGCATGCCCGTTGAATCATGTAGAACGACCACACCAGTTCATCTAGAAGCTTCAACGGAAAGGTGTGATATGTTTGATTCGATACGGCACAATGAGCCTTGCTCGCCTACTGATGATATATCGTCACATTTACGTGTCGCTGGAGTTGTAGCTAACGTTCCCGGGCGTGCTGGAGATACCTGGCTAAAAGACTTTGAGGTTATAGGTATTGTGCTTGGACGATCTGCTCTTTTACTACTTCTTTGCAAGTTTTTTGAAAGCGGTGATGGAAGTGACTTTTAAATCTTACAGGACCGATTCACGTTCCACTAACACTCAACTTTCAAAACAATAGTATACAATATACTGCACCGGGCGGTTCATCTGGAGGTATATTTACGCACGGATAAAAGTTTTTCGGTAATAATGGCAGGAAGTATCAATACCTTTGGTAGTAATGTATTTCCCTGTATAGGATATTGCTTTGGCTCAGATGGAGATAACTTTGTGCGTACATCGCACATACCTGTTAGTGCAGAACATTCTGCAGAAGGAGGTGGTCCTTTTTTTATTTTCACATAATGACCGACAATCCAATCGGACATCTTTTAACTTACTTCCATCATGCTGTCACAATTGTAGGTGCTAACGTTCCCCAAGACGCAATGTCGTCCGTTGGAGGTGAAGCTGGTACGTCAACTGTGCGTCCCATTTTCGGAAGAGGTTAGTCGTGTGTGATTTTTTTGATAATGTTTGTGTTAAAAGCGCAATGAAAAGTTTTAGAGATTCTTCTAGGACACCATTACTTACTATTTTTTAGTCAAACTTATTCTGGTAAGAGTTCATCATATTTGTTCTTAGGTCCACCGAAAGAGTATCAGCGATTTGGTCAATGTAATTGTATGTGCCGTTATTGCAAGGCTAGGTTCTGGGACGAAGAAAAGCTCGCTTGATCTACCGTAGCTTCAGGGCCACTTTATAACCTTTGCTGTCTCCAGGGAAGGGTGAAATTGTTTACAGCACGGGATTATCCACCCGTTATTCATCAACTATATTCGGATACCCATTTTTCTTGAAAATATCAGAGCTTATAACCAAATGTTCGCGATGACCTCATTCGGCGCTAATATAGATGAACCGATTAATGAAGGAAGGGGGCCTTACGTTTTCAAAATTTCTGGCCAAATATACCATAGAATAGGCAGGCTTTGCCTCGAACCCAGAAAACCTCCTAGATTTTTACAACTATATATATACGATACGACGAACGAAGTGAATAACAGATTGGAACATTTTACTACCGATTCTCACACAAATCTCACGCCAGAAATTGTTCAAGCGTTGATCAATTTCCTTGACAGGAACAACACGCTGGTGCAATTATTTAGAACAGCGAGGGATAAGATACAACAGAACCCGATCCCAGACTTCAAAGTTAGGCTCTACATCGTTGCAAGGGGTTCACAATACGATGTTCCAACCGCAGACACCATAGGTACTATCGTATTTGATGATACTTTGGAAATGGAAGCAGACTTTGATGTAGTCCTTAAAGCTCACTCTGGCGATGCACGACGCATAAACAAGTTACATGCATCTTATATGTCTGCTCAATTTCCGTTGCTGTTCGTGTACGATGAACATGGGTATCACACTGGTCTTCGGTACTTAAATGTTGACAACATCTCAACTCGGAGAGGTAAGAAAATCTCTATAAAACCATTTTACGCATACCAATTGCACGATAGGGTAGGCTATTACAATCTGTTAAGTAGGGTAGGCAGGCTATTCCAGCAATATGTACGTGAGCGTAGGCTATTCGGAGTGATAAATGCAGGTACATATAGTGGCTAACTTAATCTGATATGCAACCAACTACTTTTTACTATAATGTAGTTTCTAAATCCTGTTTTTTTACATATGTTCAAGCATTGCCAATCATTACTGATCATTATGTATAAAGTTAATGTTTGTTTATGTACGATGATGCCTCCATCTGATGACTTCTGTCTGTTACCTTTTATAGTGTTGTATACAGTCGAGTTTCAAAAGTGAGGGCTTCCACATTGTCACATGTTATTGTGGGTAAACCGTTCAGCGAACACCATTACACCCGCTGAGGTTGATAGGTACATTAGTGCGGAGCTTCCGGACCCTGAACATGACCCGGAAGGATTCAGGGTGATATCAGAATTCATGGTTCACGGCCCCTGTGGGAACGCTTTTCCAAACACTGCGTGTATGCAGAATAGGACAGCTTGCAAGAAATAATTTTTGAAAGAGTATTGTACTTCCACGTTTATTGAAAAGTCGGGATATGTACATTATCGGAGGAGGGATATTCAAATCAATGAGATGCGTCATGGGGTGAGATTGGACAATGCGTATGTTGTTCCTCATAGTTGCGCTTTATGTATGGCATTTTACGCACACATAAATGTGGAGTATTGTGGTTGGACAATGCTTATCAAATACCTATTCAAGTATATTTCTAAAGGTACAGACATGATCGTTGTTCGGATAAGCAGACACGCACATCAACCACAAGAAACTTTCCCAGCAGCGTCATCATCAAATGCTTCTGTACAACGTCCTATCGATGAAATAAATAATTTTGTAGACGCTCGATATATAGGACCTCATGAAGCGTGCTGACGGATTTTCTGGTTCGACATACATAGTCGTGATCCTGCGGTTCAGATTCTTGCAGTGCATTTAGAAGATATGCAGACAGTTGCTTTCAGGAGTTGCCAAACGGTGCAGTCGATTCTAAATAATCCAGGGTTAAAGAAAACGACGTTGACAGAATGGTGGCGTTTAATGAGTCCTTTGAGTTAGGAAGGCATCTCACATATTTGGAGTTCCCTTCAGAATTTGTGTGGTCGAAAAATGAAAAAAGTTGGTTTCCTAGGCAAAACTTGAACAAACCAGCCATCGGAAGACTTACATATGTGCACCCAACAATGGGGGATTTGTTTTATCAACGAATGTTACTCTGTCATCAAAGGGGTTGTAGGTCGTTCGCTGCAATTCGTACAGTAAATGGGCATACCTATAGCACAAATCGAGACGCATGTCAGGCTATGGGACATTTCCGGTTAAAAAGGGCGCCTCTAAGGAAATTATCGTTGCAGCATCAGTAGTACAATCTTACTTATGGCCACATTTCAGAATTATTGTTTTTGTCAGACAACATGAGGCTTCATAGACCATGTATGACAGACGCGGAGAGACAAGCAACTGAAAGGTTTTCGGAATGGTTGTTGAACATAGGCGATGGCAATATTGGTGAACAAGATACAGAAGATCCACAGAATACGAAGTGGGTACACATACCGGAGAGCTATTGCTTCCACTCAGATGAGGATGGTTTAGTGCAGTTAATTAATTTTATATACGAGCCTATATCAATGCGGGCACCAACGGCCGTGAACTTTCAGCAAAAAGCTATTGTCTGTCCAAAAAATGAAGCAGCTGACCTCATAAACGAACATGTGCTCCGTACAGTTCAAGGAAACTCAGAATTTTATACAAGCATTGACGATGCTGTACCTATTAATAACGATGGCGGTGCGACGGAGCTCCTATATCCTACGGAGTACCTCAATTCGATGAAGTTTCCAGGCATACCTCCACATAGGCTTGAGCTTAAGATAGGAGTCCTAGTAATGCTTCTACGAAATCTAAACTTAACCAGAGGACTTTGTAATGGAACGCGTATGATCGTTAGTCAGCTACTTACACGGGTGGTTGAAGGGAAAATTATTACTGGCACAAGAATTGGCGAAAAAGTATTTCTTCCAAGGATTATATTAACTTTCAAAGAGGAAAATATGTCGTTTATATTCAAGCGAAATTAGTTCCCTATCAAGCTATGTTATGCGATGACGATCAATAAAAGTTAGGGACAATCGTTGGAAAAAATAGGCATATATCTTGTTAGCCTCGCTAAAGTGAAGTCATTACGGGAATTGCATTAGTTTATTTCTTTTACTCATTCACAAGGACTAGTTTAGTCAATAGTGCTAAGTTAGGCTTGTTGAAGTATAAATACCCCTCCTAGTCCCAACTAGGAGGGTAGGAAGTTCATATTTTGTAAAGAAGTGTGTGTGGTTTCTTCTTCTTCTCTCTAGAAACACACACATCTTCCCTTTTCTTCAATCTAAACAATACCATGTCTTATTCATTCTTTGAGCTTCCCCGACCCCCGAACCACATAAATCTTATGTTAATCGGTCCTACATATCTGCCAGAACCTATATTCGGCCATGGTCAACTATACGTCGCTTTATCAAGAGCGACGTCACCTGAGGGTCTTAAAATTGTAATAGGAAACCAGCCAGGAAAACCTTCTAACACCACCAAAAACATAGTTTACACAGATTTCCTGAACCAAATTATGATACGCCAAGTTTACAGTAACTTTCATTAGAATTTTTGTTAGTGTAGAATATGTGGAAACACACACAGCACGTGCAGATCCATATATTATTTTCTATCATCATTGCACTTTGCACATCGACACCATTTCCCGCATTATTAGGCTAACCCATTCAACTATTATAAAACATATCTTTAGTGATGTCGTGTATCATATATATTAATTAATATTTATATAGCTTATGATGCAAACATTGGACTAAACGCATATTAACTAGCATTAATCCTTATATTTTGAACACTGTCTATATAAAGTGGTCAGTGTAATTTTTGCAAACATACGACTAAAAACTGGTGTTTCCATTAAAAGTTACACTATGTCATCCAACATTTTGAAAACTTAAAACGTGTGCAGGAAAATAGCTGAATAGTTTAAGTATTTTAAAATGTCAAAAGACGGTGAAGAAAAGGTTTCACTTGAGCAAGAGCCTGCCACAGAATCAAAGGATAAAAGCAAAATGCCAATGGTTGAATCTGAAACAGCTACACTTCAGCAAGTCATGGTTACAGAACCAAAAGATAAAGGCAAGCTCCCAATGGTTGACCCTGACGTTGCAAACATTACTGATATAAAACCAACAGACTCAACTAAGGTCCTTGAGGTTAAGGTCTATCATAAGTGGGTTGCAAGAAATGTGCCAGACCCTAACCCGACCGGCCTATGCTTCATACTCCTTGACCGTGACGTAAGACACACTTCTCCTACATTACTAAATTATAAATACATACAGAGCTAATATACATAAGAGTTACACAATACAGGGGAACGCAATACAGGCGAATGTAGAGGTACGAGATATCAGGCAGTTTGAAACAAGTATGGAAGTCAACTCATGCTACATAATGTAGAGGTTCGGTTCTAAGGCAACAAATACCTGGCAACGTACTCTACAAAACGACACTACACTGCTTTTTGGAAGGTATACACAGGTTATTCCGATGCCAGATGATGGGTTCCCCAACCATTACTTCAGGTTCGCTGCATATAACGATTTGGGACCACGTGCAGACAATCGTGATTCAATCCTGACAGGTAAACATATAAGTTTTTCACTAACATAATGATGCACGTACAATATAACATTGAAATAAATATGCATACTACATTGGGATTATCCGTAACGTGAGCAGAATCAAGGAGTTCGGGAACTCTGCAACAAATCGCAAACTCCAAAAAAACATACAAATCCAGAATCTAAAGTAAAAATTACCTGTTACCTTAAACTTTATAGCAATAGTAAGACAATAAAATTTTAACCACCCTTTTTCTTATCAGTGGTAATAGCATCACTTTAAGTTTATGGAACGAGATGGCAATAAAGTTTGAAATAGATGCTGCAAAACGGTTGGAGCAACCAGTCATAATAGCTGTCAGTTCCTGTTTGGTGAAATGTTTTGGGGGGAGCATACAACTCTCGGGAACTCCTGCCACAAGTTACTACTTAAATCCTGACTTAGCAGAAGAAAATCATATACGTGCAGTGTAAGCATAGATAAAGTATTACCTTACTCTAAAGTAAAATTTATAAATACTTGGATGTATATTAACTGACTTTACACATAGGGTATAACGAGCTGCTTGGACCAGTGATGCCACTAACGTTTGAGACAAGCCAGCAACAACAAAAGCAGCAACCAACCACACAGCCGCCGTTAACGATTGCAGAGCTGCTATAAATCAGTCCTGAAACCATCATGGTAATCCATACATATACTTTGCACACGACATCAAACCCCTTTATATACTAACAAATGTTATAAAACAGCAAGACAAGAGCTTTACCGTTGAAGCAGTTATAATAAGGATTGAAGAAAACATGGAATGGTTTATGAACAGATGCAAGCGCTGCAATAAAAAAATTGAGGATAAACGCCCTCACTGGCATTGTCAGGAACCTGGCACAGACACAAACTCAACTTATAGGTATCTGACACTTTCTGAGAATCGATAAACATGAATAATCATTTAAGAACACAACCATTCAAAGTTGCTAACAGTTTATATGTTTCCAGTTACTGTTTCAGGAGTGTCATTGCTGACGTGACAAGAGACGTTGTCATCGGTTGCTTTAGCCCACAAGCTCACTCACTTTTACCACCTTGCATGGAGGTTGTCAGTTACATACCAGAACCGAATCCATACATCCTGCCCCCGATAATCAAGGACCTCGAAAACACAAAACACCGGTTCAGGGTGCATTTCGGAGCAGGCAGTCGTAAAGGATTCCCAAGATTGATCCTAGACTATGCTGGAGATCCAACACACCCATTACTGCCACCACCTGAAACTGAGAGTAGTTCTTCAGCCGCAACGTTCGTAGAAGAACATGCCAACGTTACCGAACTCCCAACAGAAGCTCTCACTCCACCCCCAACATCAACTGAGGCGACCGAAAAGAAATCTATGCCACATCCGGTATCATCAACAACTATTAAGAAACAACTATTTAAACCGTCTACAGAAGAAGAAACAGGGCCAGAACCGAAAAAACAGAAGACGGATTAAGCAACACCAGATCGTTAGCAGTACTGAAAAATATAAAAGCTTTTGTACAACAGTCATATAAAGACTGTAAAAATATTATGTAAACTGTTTACCTATGAAGGTAACCAGTAGGAACCTAAAAATATACTACCTATAGGAACTATGTACATAACTGTAGCAGATAGCGGTGCTTTGGACATAGTATGGCACCCATTTTGTACCACTCTGTAAAACCTAGACGGCGTACCTACAAAAATATATGTAACACCATGGTGGCGATACTTCAGTACCGCACCAATTTTGGTACAACAATGTACATACTAGATTCATCAATCTAACGGACAAATACATAATGCACATACATCATACAGTGACGGTGTCGCACACGTAACCTATACAAAGTGGATGATACACAATTGCACAAAAATCAAGCTGAGGCACATACTGATAAACACTTTCCATCACCTTTTGATAGATAGAAACATTGTAAAATATATAATAACAACCTAAACCCAAGAAGACAAGCGCCACGAAAATAACGACAAATATTTTTATTAACCTACACCAGGTTATCATAACAGTACTGCAAACTAGATATATCTGTCCCAGATCCAAAAAAATTACAAAAAAATAAAGTAAAACCAAGACATAATCTGTTCCACAAACTCAACAAACAGCTCACCCAATCATGAAAACTCTCATGCTCCCACAACTACAGGTAAATTAGACGATGTATTACACCGACGCCTAATCAAATAAACTATCCAAATAAGTTACAACTTTCTTTGCTTTATCTAGAAACCTTCTGAACCAATCCACTAACATCCAACATGTTGCACGCAAACGGTAACAGAAAAAAACCTCATACACGTGATCTCTTTACAAACCGCAATGATTAACTACAACATTTATTCACACAAATGACAATGCCTGTGGACCGATACTCAAAAAAAATTGCGGCTGGAAAAAGTTAGCACATTCTGTCACAACCGTGTGCAAGGTTGGAATACGATAACGTTGGCCAGCATTTACATTGTTAGCAAATAAACACAAATACTTTCATTCTTACAACGCCAAAAATATAATGATAGACCAAAAAAGGTACTGAACAAAATTAATATAACCTGAACAACATAACTTTTCATTAACAAAACATTGGTTACAGCAACGTCATTTCAAGAGATGGACTAAGGTGAGGGAAACAAAATTGCAACCTATTACAAGTTACATCCATCCATTGACTATACACTACTTCATCATCATAATACAACCCCAACAGATCATCAAAAGCAACCTACCTAACAACTATTCGAAACTAATATTAACCTAGACAGACCCAACAACAACAAAAGAAACTGCAAATCACACCAACCATCTGACAGCACTTCATCCACCTCCATGAGCCCTGCTTGCCTATCCTTCTCATCTATCCCATCACGTATCGCGTCAATCAAACCTTCAAGCCCAAGCAGAGTCTGACGATCAACTCGCTGAAGCTCTACCAACCCTTGCAGACCACCAACATCTTTCTCATTAAAAAGGCCAAACCAATGGGTCTCCGTAATTGTCTGTTCACGCTTTTCAATTTTTTGGCACAACTGATTGCGCTCCTCCTCCACACGTAACAGAAAAATACGATCTTCATTCACCTCGCTTTTGAACAAAAACTTATACGCAGTCGCAAGGTTGTCGGAACCACAGGCAGCCAAAAGTTCTTCGATATTAGGTTGCGCGGCCATTTCTAGATCTAGAATCTGAGTAGGTGAAAATAAACGTACATCAAAAGAAAATAAGAACTAAACTAAAATATAACATGTTTTTAATTAAAGTCACACCAACTTTCTTAAACGTTATTAAATTAAATTCTGTAAAAATTTATTTGACAATTTTATATATGTAACAAAAAAAAACATAACTTAACACTTTTCTCCATAAAAAACTATCTTCCAAAAATAGTAGCCGTTTCCTTTTTGGGAAACGCGTTTGACGGAAAAAAAAAGAAAAGCCGCAAACAGTATAGTAACCATCACACGAACATATTTTTAAAAAATCAGTCGCTAAAAATATTAGAACACCTTGTAACGATTTGAAGCCGAAAAAAAATTTAAAAGTCTGTCGTAACGCGGCGGGGGTTATCAGCTCGTTACAGTAATAATTACTATATATACTAATTTGTGATGGATTCGGCTCTTATTGGTTGCCCGCACTTTTGGGCTACCGCCCAGATTTGTCAGCCCAAAAAGTACAGCCCAATCACTTATAGCCCTTTTTTTTTCTCTACGGAGTAGTTTTTTTACACGTGATAAGGTGTAGACTAAACATAACAAGTTATCGGATCTTTTAAAAAGTGGGTTAAAATTAAAAAATCTAAAAAGTGTTGTGGTGATGTCACGTGTCCCCCTCCTTTTTCCCCCAAGGACATATATGTAATTTTAGCCTCTCCCGCCTCTTTCCCTCTTTCTTCTTTCTCTTTTCTAATCTTCTTTCTCTTATATGATATTCTTTCTATTTTCTGTTAGATTTCTATCATTTTTTCCGGCCATATATAAACGAAATTTACACAATGATATCCATTCAATTCATTCATTCATTCAATTTCACATTTTTTTATTCTTTCATTTGTTCATATTTTGCAAATTTAGGGTTTTTTGGCTCTCAATTAATATTCGTTTAGTTGAATCGTTAATTGTTCATATCGGATTCGAATTAGCTGTTCGATCGCTTAATTGGAAGAGAATTAGGGTTTTATAACCGTATGATCGGTTAATCAGAAAAAAATTTAGGTTTTTAACCATTGAATCATTTAATTGGAAGAGAATTAGGGTTTTATCTGTTCAATCGGTTAATTGGAAGAGAATTAGGGTTTTAACCGTTCAATCGGCTAATTGGAAGAGAATTATGGTTTTTAACCGTTTAAATTTAGGGATTTTCATCGTTAAATCGGTTTCTAATGGCTCAAACTGATACTCATGTGTTTAATCAAGGTAATTTCATTTTTTGTTATACATTCATCAGTCAGTTAGTGCTTTTTTTTATCTGCTTATTTTTATCACATGCTCATCAATTTTGATCTTTTTTGAATTTTATTTGTGCTTATTTTTATCACATTCATCAGTTAGTTAGGTTCATCACTTAGTGCTTATGTTAGTTGATGAATTGGAAGAGAAGTAGTGTTTTTAAGTGTTCCATCGATTTATCAGAATAGAATTGTCATATGGAATATGTTATGTGTTTTTGGTTCATCAGTTATTGTTTTGTGTTATGTTTTTGGTTCATCAGTTATTGTCCCTGTATTGTGTGTTTTTGGTTCATCAGTTATTTTTGTCATGTGTTATGTGTTTTTGGTTCATCTGTTATTTGTCCTGTATGTGTTTTGCTTCATCAATTATTGTCCTGTGTTATGTGTTTTTGGTTCATCAGGTATTGTCCCATGTATTATGTGTTTTTGGTTCATCAGTTATTGCCCCTGTATTATGTGTTTTTGGTTCATCAGTTTTTTTTGTCCTGAGTTATGTGTTTTTGGTTCATCAGTTATTGTCCTGTATGTGTTTTGCTTCATCAGTTATTGTCCTGTGTTATGTGTTTTTGGTTCATCAGTTATTGTCATGTATTTTTGGTTCATCAATTATTTGTCATGTGCTATGTGTTTTTGTTCATCAGTTTTTTTGTACCGTGTTATGTGTTTTCGTTCATCAGTTATTCTTCATCAATAAATTAGATGATTATGAACTTGTTCTATGTTTATTTACAGATAATGATTATGAACCTGTTCCATATTCTGTTGGTATTGTTTCTGAGGAGGCGGGTCAGAAGTTATGGGTTCCTGATATTCCTGCTGGTGAGAAGTCGGCTTATGGTATGATGTATCATTCTCTGGAGCAGGCTTATGAGTATTACAAAGCTTATGCAAAAAAAGCTGGTTTTGAGGTCCGTTTAGGTCAACAGTATATATCTAAGAATAATAAGGAAAAAAATCTAGATTTGAAGTATTTTTTCGTGTGAAGTATATTGAAGGAAGAGGATATTGGTGTTATGAATTTGTTGAGGGTCATAATCACAGCCTAGTTAGTGAGGAGGATAGTGTTTTTTTGGTTTCTTCTCGTAATGTTACGTATACTCAACAAGTTTTTCTATATCAAGCGTCACAAGTAAATCTTGGTCCAGTGAAGGGTTTCAATTTACTTTGGCAGATTTACGGGGACTATGAGTTTATTGGGGCTAGTTCGGTTGATTGTAAAAATTATAGGAGAGATGTGCTTGATTTCATTGGTAAGAATGATGCACAAATGTTAGTTGAGATGCTGATGAGCAAGAAGGATTTTTTTTCCTAATTTTTCATTTGAGTATGAAACTAGTGAGAATAACGCTTTGACGAATCTTTCTGGGCTGATGAATATGCAAAAAGGAACTATTATGCATTTGGCGATGTTATGTCATTTGATGCTACATTCAGAACGAATAAGTAAGTTTATTTTTTATATTTTTTTTCCTTATATGTTTTTCTTTTTTCAACTGATGAACATTTTTTGCTAAGTAACAAGTTTTTTCATAATGTAATGAATGTAAATGGTTCATCAGTTATATAATAATGGTTATGTTATAATAGGTTTTGTGATCATAGTTTTTGTTTTTAGCTTTTGTTTATATGTTTTTTTTTCAAAACTCAAGATGACTGTAACAGTTCATGTGACTTGTTACCTCACAGAATCTTGTCTTATCTTCAATTACTAACATCTAGCTTATCTCTTTATCAGAAAATCCACCTATCTATGTTTTTTATCTACCCTACCCATCTTATCTATTTATCTCTTTGTTATCGTTAACTACTGATGAAATGAATGTAAATAGGTCATGTTTCTAGCTTGAAGTGTTTCCCCGGAATGGATGATGGGTGAGTGTCAGTAGCTTTTGAGACTAATTGATCATCTCAAACACACATAAACTTCGTCACAACAAGATGATGTTCATCGGTATAAAAGTTAATTTGTGTTGCCCATCATCTTGTTCTGCCAGTTTATGTGTGTTTGAGATGATCAATGAGATTCAAAACCTGCTCACAGTCACCACCGTCCATTTCTGGGGAAACACTTCAAGCTAGAAACATTTAAACAAGATTTTTAAAGCTGATGTATTTGGTTGTTATAAGCTGATGCGATTTGAAATGATGTACTGAATGTAAATGGTTCAAATGTTATATAATAATGTAAATTGTTCATCAGTTATATTATAACGGTTATATAATAATGTTTATCATTTATTTTTGATAGGTACAAAATGGTTTTTGTACCATTCACTGGGATCGACAATCACAATCATTGTGTTACATTTGGAGCTGCCTTGTTGTCATCAGAAACGAAAGAATCTTACATTTGGCTACTTCAATGTTTTAAAAGAGCGTTTGTTCGAGCACCAAAGGTTATTGTGACTGATCAAGACGGATCAATGAAAGTTGCAATAGATACCATATTCCCTTTATCTCGTCACATATTATGCATGTGGCATATCATGCAGAAATTGACATCAAAGGTATGTTCCTCTGATTTTGCTTATTAGTTACTTCTGTTCATCAGTTGGCTTTTATCCATCAACTTTTTTCTTTATCATTTAGTTTTATAAAATAATGTTCATCAATGAGTTCTGTTCATCATTAAAATTGATCTTGATTTTGTAGGCTGGTCCCGTGTTAGCTGAAGAGCCTACTTTTAAAAGAAGAATATCGGATATTGTTTGGACTGATAGAATAGAGCCTGAAGAGTTTGAGGATTTGTGGGAGCGTTTGTTAGTTGATTTCGATTTGAAGAGTCACAAATGGCTTTCAGATATGTATAATTTGAGGCATAAGTGGATTCCAGCCTATTATAGGGATGAGTTGATGGTCAGTTTGATGCGTACTTCTTCTAGGTCCGAGAGTGAAAACAATGCTTACGGTCGCTTGACAAGTATTGATTTGACTTTATGGGAGTTCTATAACCATTTTGATAGTGTGGTGGGTTGGCAAAGGTTTGCTCAACGTAAAAATGATCATGACAGTCGGCATACTGTTCCAGATATGCACACCGAACTTGAGTTAGGAAAGGAAGCGTTAGAGTTATACACTCGGTCGATTTTCTTTGATGTTCAAACCGAGATTTATGCTTCTGTGATTTTATGTATGTCGGTAAGTGTTTTGGATGTTGATTCTGGCAAAAAATACGTTATTCAAGATGCGGGTGAAGATGAGCAGATTAGTAGGCAACATCGTCAAGTGGAAGGCGCTGTAAATGAAGTTTTTTACGAGGTAACTTGTGTTTTTAATCTGTTCATCAATTTTTGTACATTAGTTTTTGTTCATCAGTTTTTGTTTATTAGTTTTTTATCCTTATAAAATTTCTTTCTAATCATCATATCTTTTTATATAATTATTTTTTGGTCATCAGTTTTTTGTAATTAACCACTGTATGTGCTACTTTCCTTTTTTTTCGGGTGTTGTGTAAACCAGATGAAGATTTTTATGAGTGTTCATGCAAACGTTTTGAGTCATATGTAATGTTGTGTCATCATATATTTTTTGTTCTTCAGTTGTCAAAGGTTAAAAAATTTCCAAAGAAATATGTGCTTAGGCGTTGGACAAAGGATTCATTACCACTTCCATCAATCATTCAAGCCACTGGTGACAGTCCTGATATGATCCTGTGTGAGATATTGATAAGGTTTTAAAAGGTACCATTTTGAGGGGTCGTTTAAGTCCTTATTTGATCACTTTTGTATCCGTTATTGCTTAATATCGTTCCTTTTCACTTTTTAGGTCTCTTGAAGGCAAAATGCTGGAATGACACTTATTTGGACGAAAAGGCGCGAATATATGAAGAAAATGGCCAAAGTCAAAATCGAGACACTCACAGTTGCTGAAATTAGAAGGCGACGGCGTCAGGTGCTAATTGCGACGCCGTCCGAGGATTTTTGTGACGGTTCAGAACCCAAAACTCGTATTTTCAAGTGACGACGTCCAGTTGTAAAAGAGTAGGCCGTCGCTACTCAGACGGCCTAGATGCAATCCAGACGACGTCAGAAGCTGAAGAGGACGGTGTCACGGACATAAGGTGACACCGTCGCAAGGTTAACGTGGCCAAGACGAAACCCTAATGACGGCGACACGACGGCGTCATGAAACATAAGGTGACGCCGTCGCATATGTAATCTTATATATAGAATCCGAATTTTTCAGTTTTAAGGAGAGTCTTTTGGAGTGAAAACCTAAAACCGAACCTAAGGTGTCTTGTACAGTATTTTAGGGTTTTAAACCCTATCTTACATCAAGATAAGTCTTTACTTCATTAATTCATTTATGTCTTTGATTATTTGTGTGTATGCTTGCATGTTCTCCATGTCCGGCTAATTTATTTGTGTGTTTGCTTAGGAAGTATGAAACTTAATTATTGAATATTGATTGGTTGTTTCTTATCTTAGTTGATTAATGATCTAGTAATGCGATAGGTCATTCGTTGTGTACTTAATGCTTGATTCATCTTTGTGAACCTTAGAATATAATTACCTGAGTAGTTGTAAGCTGAACCATCCAAAGAGTGCCTTAGAGTAAGAGTTTATCATCCCTAGTGGGTTTGTAGACGAGACCCTTTGGTAAGTTCAAAGAGTTAGGGAGAAACGCATACCCTACAACTTTAGACACACAACGCAACTAAGAATAAGACGTGACAACTCAACCATCAATAGGAGATAATTAAGGAGTAGTACAACCTAAGTAAACACATCTTTAAACTATCATACGAGCACACATTAATTAGACATAGACTCCCACAACCTTAGTTTAGATAATTAGATAATAGTAGAATAATCGGTAGAAATACCAACCCCCCAAATCCAATACCCAAGATTCGTACCTTTCCATTTCATAAAATATAAAAATACAAAAAATAATCTTCCTCAACCTTAACCTTAGCGTAGTAACTCCTTACTAGCATTCCTATTCCCCTAGAGAACGATATCAATACCCGTGGCTTACCCTAATTACTACACTACAACGATTAGGTTCACTGCCTAGGGTGTTATAAAACTTGCTCGAAGAAAAGGAAGTTTCCTTGACCCCGAACGACGCGTGTAGCGTTATCAAGTTTTTGGCGCCGCTGCCGGGAAATAGAATAGCTAGTTAGTAGTCCACCTCGTTTAGGTTCTTTGCTTGATTCCTATCAAGTAAATTTTTTCTCATTTTTAGCTTTCTCTTAGTCTATCCCCCTTCTTCGTGACCTTTGTTCGTAATCCCATCACTTTTCATCATGGAAGGTGATAACCAACCACCACTTGATAACCCAACACAAAAAAATTCAATGTCACTCAAAACCCAACCCAATAACCAACACAACCGTCGAAGCCGCTATGTGAGTAGAAACACCGACCTTCAGGATTTGCAGAAAATATTCGATAGTACAATTAGGGAAGCTGTTGAGAAAGTAGTCAGCGCTGCTATAGTTGGCTCTATGATTAGCAGTAATTCGGAAAATGGCATGATAAACAACAATGTGGATGTGGAAAATAGTGCTTACTTCAATCTTTACCCCACTAAGGAAGAGATTGCATACCATCAATACATAATCGATAATCCACGATCACCTATCATTAGGATATGCCCAAAGATTAGGAGGGGAAATCCCTGGAACCTAAAAATCCCTTGTATGATCGGATATAGGAGTGTCGACCACGCTTACATAGATACGGAATCCCCCATCAATGTAATGTCATCTGCTGTCTACAATGACATTATGAATGAGCGACTCAATATTAGGAGAGACCCTAAGTATCCGGGAGGAGTTTGCAACTTTGTGGGAAGAGTCAAGGACGTGCATGTCTTTATAGGAAATTTCACCTACCTAGTTGATTTTATGGTCCTAGAAGATGTAGGATGCGTCATTGACTATAGCTTATCCCAAGTAGTGCTAGGGAAACCGTTTGTTGAAACATCTAGAATGAGCCATAACAAGCATGATGGAACGGTTAGGTTCAAGGAAGGAACCGATGAGATCACCTATAGGATGCCTTGGAAAACAACTGAGTATGGGCACTTGTCCATTTATGATCGAGACAACATCAAAGCTTTTGAGGACAAAAGCAAGGAAGATGTTGAAAAAGGTTATAAATTCATGTGGGAAAGAAGGAGGCATTATTATAAGGATTGCTTGACTCTAGGGCCTAGGTATAGAGTCGATGAAGATTTTGTCAACATGATAGAATTCTCATTGAGGATGCGTGAGGAAACGTAGGAGCACGACTATGAGTCTAGCTACAAGACTCTTAAATAAAGAAAAGCGCTTCGTGGGAGGCAACCCATGCTTAATTGTTTGCTTGTTAGTGTCATATATCTTTTATTAATTGTTTATCTTCATGTTTAAATTTGTAAAAATGCTTTATTTAGTTTTTAACCTTGTCTTAATTGCATATAAAGGTATTTTACATAAAGGATAAGTGTAGGGAGGATTACACACGTTTTCAAAAGAAACGTAAACATGAGAATAACAATTAACTAAAAGATATTTATGTTTGTTTGTTCGAGTCAAATGCTTGTATCGAGTCATAATGGATGTTTTGCAGAAATTTTTCCAGATTCTAAAGGTGTAAATTTTCCAGAATTTTTTCCAGAAAATCGTAGACCAGTTTTTGTCAGGATAAACTGACGGCGTCAGGATTGCAACCTGACGGCGTCAGGAAGGAGTAAAAACATCAGATTACTATTTTCTCGTTTTCTGAGCTACAATTAAATTTTTGGAATTTTCTAGGTCTTAATTTTCTTAGAAATTCTGTAAACATCCATTCCACAAGCATTATATCCTAGTTTAAATCGAGTCTTATATATATTATTACCGCCGATTTTACGTGAAGGTTTCGTTTGTTTTCTTCAAGTGTGCAGGTTTAGTTTGTCAAGAAGAAATTACATAAGATTGGAAGGAGCTTTTCACGCAATAATTCTTCTTGAAAAGGATTTAACCACCACTTTACACGGATCCTACCGAGCTAATCAGGGGAGTACTAGTTTCTTTCGTTTTTAATTACCTTCTTTTATCATAACTTTGATACTTTCGGGGAACATTGGGGACAATGTTCAGTTTAAGTGTAGGGAGGGAAAATAAAACGGGAACTTTGAAACTATGCTTATCCTTGACTATTTGCTTTGTCCAATTGTGATTGTGTAATAAACCATGAGAAAATGTCAGTTAGGGTAATTTTGGCACCAAATTTAAAATTTTTCATGACATATAGGAGTGGGCCATTAGTCTTAACAAAAGCGTCTCATGGATAGGAAGTTGCATGACTAGCACAAAAACCCTTTACCACCCAAATTCCACCAAAATGTGAGGATCGCCCTTAGATTAGTAGGAATTAAAAGCATTCATCTTCAATGCTTAGAGTGTGAACCGGTAGTATATTAGATTCTAGAACTTGTTTTGTGATGCATTCCGAGATCGCAAGTGAGACTACACTTGTGTAGTTAGGAATAACTAAATGATAAGAGGCATTAGGATAACCCTTGTTTGATACCTGTAATATAATTACTTCTTCCATATCGGTTGAGTAATTTCCCCACACCCTTTGCGTTGTACTCATCTTTAGTACACGATACCCCTAGTTAACCCCTCAGAGCCTATCCTTTTCGCGGTTCTCGTGATGTTTCGGTTTTTCCGGAATATCAATGAAGAGCATTGTTTACACCCCACCCCCAAATATACACCCAAATCGCCTTAGCCTACCCTTATGCACTCACTTTTAGTGCAAATGTTTGTTATCACCCTAAACCCTTAGTTCAATTATCTAGTTTCTTGCATAAGTTGCTAAGTCGAGTCATATCCTTTGTATACAGTTTTGGGACGATTGGGATTCATGGGAAAAGTTAAAGTTTATGAAATGACGGGAAGGGAACGTTAAATTCAAATTTCCTTTGTTTGCATAATAATGTACCCCAAGTGTTTTGATCTTTTCAAATCGGGTCAAATTAGTGTTAGAGTATGATAACACTCAGATTGTGCATGTTTTTAGTAGCATTGTGTGTACTTTTATATCTGTTATTTGGTTATATTTGTGTGATTTTAGCACTTAATCGTATCTAGAGATGTTTGTCTAGTATTTATAACCAAGTGCAGGGAAATGGAGGAAAATGTGGAAATATGCAGTTAATCGAAGATTCCCGTCTCAGTCAAGCTAAATCCCAAGTACCTTTGAAGACCTTAGTGATTGAAGAACCAAGTTCTACAAGTCAGAGTGAAGAGAGAAAGATCAAATTTCTTATCTCAGAAGATCCAACCGGATCCGGTTACACCTTCAGCCGGATCGGTTGGCATTTGGTCGGAATACATGTTTTTGCCATGACCGACCGATCGGTCGCAACCCGTAACCGGATCGGTCGGTGTGTTATTATTGAAGACTAACCGGATCGGTTGGTCGTATGACCGATCCGGTTGGAGAAGCTGCAGTTGTCAAATCTTCATCACTAAGCTTCCCCTTTGCATCCAAACGATTCTAGGTCCTTCTCTTGGTGTATTCTAGTCCCTTCCTTACTCTTTGGAGGCCAAGTCAAGCATTTAACACCCTAGGCCTTGGAATTAGTATAAATAGAGGCTAATTGTGAGCATATTAGACACACTTCAATTACAAAGCTCTCTACTCATCAAACCAAGCCTTAACCTCCTGAAATTCGTCCTTAGAAATCCAGAGAAGTTTGGAGTTCCAGAAGTTCCACCCTTGGAAGCCAAAACACTAAGAAGTCCACCACGATCCTTTGGGAATCATTACTTCATCATTTGTAATCTTATTCCAAGCATTGTAAGACTTTTAATCATGTTTTCTAATGATCAAAGTTATGAGTTTATGTTCAAGTTTGCTATGAGTGGCTAGTTTCTCTATACACTTGCTTAAATGATGTTGATTATTACATGATTAGTTAGTGATTGTGTTAACATGTTTTAATTCAATTTCAAGTTGATTCTAAGATCCAATTGTGCTAAAGTTTCATAGTGACATTTGTTAATCAAGTTTGGCTAATTGGTAACTATCGTTGGGGTCGAAAGAACTTCGTATTATTCAACTAGTCATAATCATTTTGTCTATGGATGATTGTTTTTACCCATTATTCTTGATTATACAAAGGAACTAAGGTGTGGTTGTAATAGAAACGCTTTTTGATTATCAAATTGGATTGGTTGGAAACATCTAAATGGTCGTAAGATTAGTTGTTGAAAATTAATTGTAGCCTTTTGTCTATGATCGGGTACCTTTTGTATTGACCATTTCTTAAGCAATTTGATGAACAAATGGATGTTTTTGTGTTTAAGTTTATGAAAGTAGACTTATGAAACTTGAATTGATCTTGAATTGATTGGTTAAACTTAAAGCTTGTTTTTATGAACTAAAATCTTGACGAAGGTTTAACTTGTAAGAACAATAGATTAGTTTTCAACTAATTATCACAACCAACATGTTAAGTAGTTAATACAATCACATTAATCTATGATATGATACTAGTTTAAGCAAGTGTAGTTTTTAATCATCTGATTTTCATTATATCTATTTGCTTTGTTATATGTTTTTGATAGACTCCGTTAATTCAAACTTGTGCTCTGATTCACTCAAATCCCTGCGAACGATCCCGACTTACCTTCATAATCTTGCTATAACGGACGAGTATACTTGCTCGTATGTGTTATTGGTAATATTGGTAATTCATCTTTTATAAATTTAAAACTTGCACCTACCGGGCACATCAGAGTAATAAAAACTCAAGTGTAGGGATATGCCTATAAATCCCTAATATTTTGATGTTATCTTAGAGGATGGTAGAGTAAAAGTGTATGATAAAAAAAAAAAAAAAAAAAAAAAAAAAAAAAAAAAAGGGCTACCATCGTACATCTATCCTTTAAATTTATGTTTGTTTATTTCCGTTACCTAGAGTTTTAGAGTGTCGAGTCTTGGCTTAGCAACGCCATTCTTCATATGCATTTAACATAGAGATTTTTGACTTACCACCACTAAATAGCCTATCCCACCAAACCCTTGTTTCCCTACCGTAAGCCTAACATTAGAACCCTATAAAAGACCTCTTTGATAGTCTTTCCTAGGTGCTTACGCAAAAACGATGGAGGTTTGATCTATTCTTAAGCCTATGGTAATCTATGTACTAGGACCGGTTAATGAGTGTTTATCTTTGTTGGGTCTATTATAGATTTAATGATACAAAATAAGAAGAATGAAACATGAAGGACTTAAAGTGACAAGAAGGGAAACTACAAAAAGATGGAGGATTTGGAAGATTCTAGAAGATATGCTTAAAAGAATATTTAGTTTCCTAATTGTATTGTTTCCTAATTATGTTATGATTCCTCTTGTAAACCCTTGATGTCTCTAGTATATAAAGAGACATAGGGTCATTAGTTTTAGCACGGACGTACAAGATGTAGACGTCTAAAGGTGTGTGTGTGTGGGAACCTAGGCGTAGGGATTGGGAAAACGCCTAGGGTTTAGTGGTTTAGTTAGTTAGTGTTAAAGATCAAGTCTTTAATCTTTATTATTATTTAGTTAGTTTATGATAATGAAAAACCTTGTTCATTATAACGTTAATTCTTATTGAATATTCCGCTTTCGTTATTATGTGTTCCTAGATATAATATTAGACCTCGTCTAAGAGCTTACAACGATCTTCTCAATTGGTATCAGAGCCTGAGGCTCGTGATATCTAGGATCCGGTTGCTCCTCAACCGAATCGGTTACGAGTTTACCCATCATTCAACAGGTCTGACCGATCGGTCGCATCCCGCAACCGATCCGGTTACCTTCCTCTGTTCCATATAAACTGTTTTCGTTGTTTGACCGTGTGTTTAGATATTGCCTGGATTCTCTAGGACATTGTATGAACACTCGAGCAGCGGGAATAGAACCAATTACACCTCTTACCAACCCAGAACGTTTGATTCGAAGAAGAAGGAGAACACGTTTCATACCATTGGAAAACCGTATACCAAGAGTACCAAACCCACCATTTGATAACCTCATTGAAGCCAAAGTTGTTTACAATCCTTTCACCAATTTACCTTTTCCCATGGCGGACGATCAACCTATGTGGGGAACAAACCGAACCGTAGCACGAACACCCGTAAGTGCTATTGTTGCTATTAACCTTGGTGACAACTTCACCGTGAAGGGACATCACCTTTCTATGATCAAAGACCGACAATTCGATGGCCGTGCGCGGGCCGATCCGCATAAGCACATTGCCGAATTCATCGAAATTTGCGGAATGTTTCGTTATGGCGACACCGATGTCAATGCCATTAAACTCAAACTTTTTCCATCATCACTCGCCGGAGATGCTAAAGTATGGTACAATGAATTGACCCCCGGAATCATCAATACTTGGGAGGAGATGAGGCAAGCTTTTGTGAGCCGATTCTTTCCACCTGCCATGTTTGATCGATTAATGGGAGAAATTCGTGCTTTCAACCAAAACCCAAACGAATCACTTGTCGAAGCTTGGCTTCGAATGAAAGATTTGCTTCGTAGTTGTCATGGACATGGATTATCAAAAGGAACCATTATCCAAATCTTTTACCATGGACTAGATGAAATCTCTCAAGGCATCCTTGATGCTGGAGGAATTTTTCTCTATAAAACTCCTAATGATGCACATCAATTGCTCGAAGATCGAGTACTTCTCAAACTTGATTGGTCCAAAGATTCCAAAACCAAACCTCTCCGAAAAACCGTTGCTTTTGTCGAAAACACCGATACCTCAAAACTCATGGAGAAGATGGAAGCGTTAACCTCACAAATCAACTCGCAATACAAGGATATCAAAGATGAAATGAAAGAAATGCGAGACGGATGCAACAATTGTGGAGAAAATCACCCATCGTCCGAGTGCGACGATAAACCTATGGGTGGACCGAAAGAAGGAGAAGCAAATTACGTTCAAGGAGGATACCGTGGAGGAGGATACCGTGGAGGAGGATATCGTAGTAATTATTATGGTCGAAATTCTGGAAATTGGCAAGATCGCCGACCAAGGGATGACAACCGTGATTCTCAACCACGAACTGACGATCCACCACACCAAACTTCCGACAAAAAGACAGAAGAAACCGAATTCGAAAAAACCATGAGAGAATTCGTGGCTGGACAAAAATCCGCAAATGATTTTATAAAAAATCAATTTTTCAATCTTAAAGCCAAAGTTGAGCAAGGACAGAAAAATCATCAAGCATCTATCCAAGATCTTGAAAACAAGCTTGGCAGACTTTCTGACCAACATTCCTCTAGACCATCTGGTTCATTGCCAAGTAACACTCAATCCAATCCAAAACCATCAAATGATAAGACGTACCGTCCACCTCAAACAAGAAATGAACATATCAATGCTGTTTTCACAAGAAGTGGTCTCTCGTACGATCCACCACCTAATCCTAATACTCCTGTCACCGTTGATAGTGAGGATGAAAACGAAGAACCAAACACAACTCAAACCACCAAAAAGAAAGACATTCCACCAGTCAAGGCGTATACACCGAAAATTCCTTATCCTCAACGCCTAAAGAAAGAGAAGATGGAAGAGCGTTATAAGAAGTTTATCGAAATAATCAAGGAGGTTAGACTCAATGTTCCTCTCGTTGATGTTATAGCCGGAATGCCCAATTACGGGAAATTTTTGAAAGAACTTCTTAATAACAAAAGCAAGCTTGAGCAAATATCAGCAACTTTTCTTAACGAAGAATGCTCAGCCATAGTTCAAAACAAAATTCCACCAAAGCTCGGAGATCCTGGGAGCTTTCTTATTCCATGTACTTTCGGGAATAACGTTAAATGTGATGCTTTAGCCGATCTTGGCGCAAGTATCAATTTGATGCCTTATTCACTCTATTCCAAGTTGTGCAACAACAGCCTGAAACCAACAAAAATGAGCATTCGATTGGCAAATCATTCCTATCAATATCCTGTGGGAATTGCTGAGAATATGCTTGTTCAAGTCGGTAAATTCATATTTCCCGTGGACTTTGTAATTTTGGAAATGGAAGAAGATAGTAAAGTCCCACTCATTTTAGGAAGACCTTTCCTAAACACCGCCGACGCAATCATCAAAGTTAAAGGAAAAGAACTCAACCTTGGAGTTAGGGAAGATCGAATCACTTTTCTTATCGATAAAGCAATGCGCTACCCACATTCTAGTGATGACACTTGTTTTAACGTCGATGTTATTGATGAAGTCACTGATGAGGAATTAGATGCATTACTTAACGAATCCGATCCATTCATGACTACTTCTGAAAAAATCAATGAAACAGATTTTGACAAAGAGTTTGATGATTTCATGAAAGTAGAATTTGAAGAAGATAACTCAGAAGAAGAAGAAATAGAGGAAGAGGAAGAAAATTTTGAGGAAATCACTTTCAATGAAAAAATGCAAATAAAGTCCTCTATCGAAGAACCACCCACGGATCTCGAACTCAAACCTCTCCCAAATCATCTGGAATATGCTTATCTGGAGGAGAACTCACTTCTTCCAGTAGTCATATCTTCATTACTCGAGGATGATGAGAAAGAAAGTTTAGTTTCCGTACTCAAAAATCACAAACAAGCTTTTGCTTGGAAAACATCTGATATCCCAGGAATTAGTCCTAATTTTTGCAAACACAAAATCAATTTCGAAGAAGGGATTAAACCTGTGGTAGAACGTCAACGTAGACTCAATCCCAACATGAAAGAAGTTGTTAAAAAGGAAATCATTAAACTTCTTGATGCTGGAATCATTTACCCAATTGAGGATAGTCCTTGGGTAAGCCCTGTTCACTGTGTTCCAAAGAAAGGAGGAATGACGGTTGTAACTAATGAGCGAAATGAGCTAGTTCCAACTAGAACTGTCACCGGTTGGCGTGTTTGTATTGATTATCGTAAGTTAAACAAAGCCACCAGAAAGGATCATTTTCCACTCCCATTCATGGATCAAATGCTTGAAAGACTAGCGGGAAATAAATTCTTTTGTTTCCTCGACGGATTTTCAGGATATTTTCAAATTCCCATCGATCCTAACGATCAAGAAAAGACCACCTTTACTTGTCCTTTTGGAACCTACGCATATCGGCGTATGCCTTTTGGTCTTTGTAATGCACCCGCAACTTTTCAGAGGTGTATGATCGCCATCTTCCAAGACATGCTAGAAACCTCCATGGAAGTTTTCATGGATGATTTTTCAGTCTTTGGAGAGTCATTCGAAGCTTGCCTTTCTAATCTCGATAAAATGCTCGAAAGATGCGAAGCTGCACATCTTGTTCTCAACTGGGAGAAATGCCACTTTATGGTAACCGAAGGAATTGTGCTTGGCCACAAAATCTCTAGTGCCGGAATGGAAGTCGACAAAGCAAAGGTCGATGTCATCTCAAAACTTCCACCACCAACCAACGTCAAAGCCGTTAGAAGTTTTTTAGGACATGCTGGTTTTTACCGCCGATTCATCAAAGATTTTTCCAAAATATCTCGTCCAATGACAAAACTTCTTGAGAAAGAATCTATCTTTAACTTCGATGCTGATTGCATAAAAGCTTTCGAATCACTGAAATCTCAACTTACTAGTGCTCCGATCATGGTTTCACCTAATTGGTCACTACCTTTCGAACTTATGTGCGACGCAAGCGATTTTGCTGTTGGAGCTGTCTTAGGACAACGCGAAGGGAAACACTTTCGGCCTATATATTTTGCCAGCAAGACACTGAATAGTGCCCAGCAAAATTATACCGTCACCGAAAAGGAATTACTAGCTGTCGTTTTTGCCTTTGACAAATTCCGATCATATCTTGTGCTCTCAAAAACAGTCGTTTTTACCGATCATTCAGCACTCAAATATCTGTTCACCAAGCAAGACGCTAAACCACGTCTTATTCGATGGATTTTGTTACTCCAAGAATTTGACATCGAAATCAAAGACAAGAAAGGAGCAGAGAATCTTGGTGCTGATCACTTATCTCGTCTCGAAAATCCTAATCTTGAGGAGTTGAAAGAAGAAGAAATCGATGATTATTTTCCCGATGAAACTCTCATGACCATCGACGGAAATGACGATCCTTGGTTTGCTGACTTTGCAAACTACCTCGCCGGAGGAATTCTCAGAAAAGGACTAACTCATGCTCAAAGAAGCAATTTCTTTTCAGAACTTAAATACTATTTTTGGGAAGAACCATATCTTTTCAAAATGTGTCCCGATGGGATGATCCGAAGATGTATTTTTGGTTCCGAAACTCGTAAAATTCTTGACGAATGTCACCATGGCCCAACTGGGGGACATTATGGTCCTTCCACCACAGCTAAGAAAGTTTTTGATGCTGGATTCTATTGGCCAACAATATTCAAAGAAGCACATACACTTGTTCAAAACTGTGACGCTTGTCAAAGAACCACCAATCTCTCTCGAAGGGATAAAATGCCATTAACAAGCATTCAAGTGTGTGAAATATTCGATATTTGGGGAATAGATTTCATGGGACCTTTCCCTAAATCCCACAAATTAGAATACATTCTCGTTGCTATAGATTACGTGTCCAAATGGGCAGAAGCTGAAGCTTTACCGACAAACGATGCTCGTGTCGTCGTTAATTTTCTCAAAAAGCTTTTCGCTCGTTATGGAATTCCCAAAGCACTCATAAGCGATCGTGGAACTCATTTCTGCAATCAACAAATGGAAAAAACCATGAAAAGATATGGAGTTCATCATCGATTTGCGACTGCTTATCATCCACAAACTAGTGGACACGTCGAAAATACCAACAGAGCTCTCAAAAGAATACTGGAAAAAACCGTAAAAGACAATCCGTCTTTATGGGCAAGGAAACTTGATGATGCTCTGTGGGCATTTCGTACGGCTTATAAAACACCAATTGGTACAACTCCCTACAGACTCCTGTATGGGAAGACTTGTCATTTGCCATTCGAAGTTGAACATCGTGCTTATTGGGCGCTCAGACAATGTAACACCGATCTCAAAATAGCTGGAGAGAAAAGATTTCTGCAATTGCACGAACTGGATGAATTAAGACTCCAAGCTTATGAAAACTCCAAACTGTATAAAGCCAGAACAAAAGCCTATCATGATAAAAAGCTACGAATTCGGAAAGAATTCAAAGCCGGAGATAAAGTTCTGCTTTTTAACATGAAATTCAAATTCAAAGCTCCTAAGTTACAACCAAAATGGTTTGGACCATATGTCGTTAAACATGGATATCCATCTGGGTATGTCGAACTCTATGACAAACAAGGTGGAAGTTTCATTGTTAATGGACACCGAATCAAGTTATACTACGATAAGGAGCAAACGAATGAAGTTTCAGTTGCGGCAATATCCTGGAGACACCATGAGAATGAATTCGAAACTATCACTTTTGTAGCACCATTTCCTGGAAGAATTCCACAAACTGTCCCATGGAAACCAACTGCTGAATTCGTCTGGGACGATATTGAAGCTACTGGTGAAGAATTCATGTACATCCCCGAACTTTATAAAATGTTCAAAGCTGCCCTTGCAGCTGAATAAATTTGGGAAGAATCGAGTCAGGCTGATGACTCAGTAATAAAACAAGCGATTCTCGGGAGGCAACCCGTGTGTTTCAGATTTGATTTTCTGTGGTCACTCCCCAAAGTCTTAACCTTTGGTTAAACTTAAGTGTGGGGGGGGGGGTGCCACCTTTTAATAAAACCTTTTGTTTGTTTATAAGATTGTGTGCAGGTGATGATTTCTCCAGTGGACGCCAGGAATGAAGAAAGAATTTTAAGCTGATAAACTCGTTGACATATCTGGTTTCATCTCTATTTTCCCTATTTCTATACTTTGAAGTTCGCTTTTCATTGAGGACAATGTCTAACTTAAGTGTGGGGGGGGGGGTGAATAGTAAAAATTAGAGTTTTCATGCTTAAATTTAAAATTTTGTTTGCCCTTGTGATCTAGTTGTTTTCACACTTTTAGGATTATCTATTAGAATAACTGGATCATTCCACTGGTAAAATTGGTAATATTTGAAATTTCGAGATGTGTTCTGATTACTATTGCAATCCATTCTGGGATCGATAAACATTTGCTAGCACATATTATACCCTTTCCACTAAATTGTGAGGATTTGAGCCTATTTCTTATTAGCATACATCTTTTATGCTTAGATCTTTTGCTATGAGTGTGCCGGTGATTTTATTTATTCTAGAACTTGTGCTTGTAAATCATTACTAGACCGCAGTGAGATTGCATTCGTGCGATATAAGTGAATTCGTGTGATAAAGAGGCAACTTAGGATTTAACCCAAATAGCCTTCCATTTTACATCTAAGATATATTAGCTAGCCACATCGGTTAGTTAACCACCCACATGGACCCATTTGTAGTGCTCATTTTTAGCACTAGATACCCCTAGTTACACCTTCTGAGCCATCCCTTTCATTTTTGCTTCACCCAGAAAATACAAAAAGATTTTACACTTTAAACCTTAGCCTACCCCTTATCAATGTCTAACGGTTGGTTGCTAGTCGCCTGGAAAGTGAAGATTGTTCAAATGATTATGAGTACCACATCCTATGTGATTGATTGAGCCATGCGTTATGTTGAGTTAAAAAAAAAAAAAAAAAAAAAAAAAAAAAAAAAAAAAAAAAATTGTGTTGAAGTATGGAAATAATAGCCAATGTGCTATGATCGAAGAATAATTATCATGGCAAAGCAAAAAGCTGTGGAAAGTGAAAAAGAAGAAAGCAAAGCTATAATCATTTATCTGGTTCGTGGAATGTTTGGTAGCTAGCAACATGGGTATTAGACTTGATTTCATTTTTATTTTTACACCAATTTCATTAAACATTCCCATGCCTTATCCATACCCTTAACCCTTAGCCTATCATTATAACCCGAATAAAAGCCCTCTTTAGATGTTTTTACTTGGTGCTCACGCCACGTCGGTGGATTTTTGTTTCTTGTACAAGCTTATGGTAATAATCTAATCATGACTGAGCAATGAGTGTGATTTATCTTGTTACTCCACTAAAAATGAGTGATTGAGTGAATTATATTCCATTAATTTTCGTGAGGTGTTCTGAAATGTTTATCTTGCAAGAAAATCGTTGGATATTGTCAAACATCTTGATGTTTCACCTTTATAAGCATAATTGATGAATCTTCTCTCGTATTTATACTTGGTTGATTTGCATCACATTTTTCATAATCACGATCTTGTCACAGTGGATGTTTGTCCTAGATTTGCTTGAGGGCAAGCAAAGTTTAAGTGTGGGGGAATTTGATAACACTCAGATTGTGCATGTTTTTAGTAGCATTGTGTGTACTTTTATATCTGTTATTTGGTTATATTTGTGTGATTTTAGCACTTAATCGTATCTAGAGATGTTTGTCTAGTATTTATAACCAAGTGCAGGGAAATGGAGGAAAATGTGGAAATATGCAGTTAATCGAAGATTCCCGTCTCAGTCAAGCTAAATCCCAAGTACCTTTGAAGACCTTAGTGATTGAAGAACCAAGTTCTACAAGTCAGAGTGAAGAGAGAAAGATCAAATTTCTTATCTCAGAAGATCCAACCGGATCCGGTTACACCTTCAGCCGGATCGGTTGGCATTTGGTCGGAATACATGTTTTTGCCATGACCGACCGATCGGTCGCAACCCGTAACCGGATCGGTCGGTGTGTTATTATTGAAGACTAACCGGATCGGTTGGTCGTATGACCGATCCGGTTGGAGAAGCTGCAGTTGTCAAATCTTCATCACTAAGCTTCCCCTTTGCATCCAAACAATTCTAGGTCCTTCTCTTGGTGTATTCTAGTCCCTTCCTTACTCCTTGGAGGCCAAGTCAAGCATTTAACACCCTAGGCCTTGGAATTAGTATAAATAGAGGCTAATTGTGAGCATATTAGACACACTTCAATTACAAAACTCTCTACTCATCAAACCAAGCCTTAACCTCCTGAAATTCGTCCTTAGAAATCCAGAGAAGTTTGGAGTTCCAGAAGTTCCACCCTTGGAAGCCAAAACACTAAGAAGTCCACCACGATCCTTTGGGAATCATTACTTCATCATTTGTAATCTTATTCCAAGCATTGTAAGACTTTTAATCATGTTTTCTAATGATCAAAGTTATGAGTTTATGTTCAAGTTTGCTATGAGTGGCTAGTTTCTCTATACACTTGCTTAAATGATGTTGATTATTACATGATTAGTTAGTGATTGTGTTAACATGTTTTAATTCAATTTCAAGTTGATTCTAAGATCCAATTGTGCTAAAGTTTCATAGTGACATTTGTTAATCAAGTTTGGCTAATTGGTAACTATCGTTGGGGTCGAAAGAACTTCGTATTATTCAACTAGTCATAATCATTTTGTCTATGGATGATTGTTTTTACCCATTATTCTTGATTATACAAAGGAACTAAGGTGTGGTTGTAATAGAAACGCTTTTTGATTATCAAATTGGATTGGTTGGAAACATCTAAATGGTCGTAAGATTAGTTGTTGAAAATTAATTGTAGCCTTTTGTCTATGATCGGGTACCTTTTGTATTGACCATTTCTTAAGCAATTTGATGAACAAATGGATGTTTTTGTGTTTAAGTTTATGAAAGTAGACTTATGAAACTTGAATTGATCTTGAATTGATTGGTTAAACTTAAAGCTTGTTTTTATGAACTAAAATCTTGACGAAGGTTTAACTTGTAAGAACAATAGATTAGTTTTCAACTAATTATCACAACCAACATGTTAAGTAGTTAATACAATCACATTAATCTATGATATGATACTAGTTTAAGCAAGTGTAGTTTTTAATCATCTGATTTTCATTATATCTATTTGCTTTGTTATATGTTTTTGATAGACTCCGTTAATTCAAACTTGTGCTCTGATTCACTCAAATCCCTGCGAACGATCCCGACTTACCTTCATAATCTTGCTATAACGGACGAGTATACTTGCTCGTATGTGTTATTGGTAATATTGGTAATTCATCTTTTATAAATTTAAAACTTGCACCTACCGGGCACATCAGAGTAATAAAAACTCAAGTGTAGGGATATGCCTATAAATCCCTAATATTTTGATGTTATCTTAGAGGATGGTAGAGTAAAAGTGTATGATAAAAAAAAAAAAAAAAAAAAAAAAAAAAAAAAAAAAAAACGGGCTACCATCGTACATCTATCCTTTAAATTTATGTTTGTTTATTTCCGTTACCTAGAGTTTTAGAGTGTCGAGTCTTGGCTTAGCAACGCCATTCTTCATATGCATTTAACATAGAGATTTTTGACTTACCACCACTAAATAGCCTATCCCACCAAACCCTTGTTTCCCTACCGTAAGCCTAACATTAGAACCCTATAAAAGACCTCTTTGATAGTCTTTCCTAGGTGCTTACGCAAAAACGATGGAGGTTTGATCTATTCTCAAGCCTATGGTAATCTATGTACTAGGACCGGTTAATGAGTGTTTATCTTTGTTGGGTCTATTATAGATTTAATGATACAAAATAAGAAGAATGAAACATGAAGGACTTAAAGTGACAAGAAGGGAAACTACAAAAAGATGGAGGATTTGGAAGATTCTAGAAGATATGCTTAAAAGAATATTTAGTTTCCTAATTGTATTGTTTCCTAATTATGTTATGATTCCTCTTGTAAACCCTTGATGTCTCTAGTATATAAAGAGACATAGGGTCATTAGTTTTAGCACGGACGTACAAGATGTAGACGTCTAAAGGTGTGTGTGTGTGGGAACCTAGGCGTAGGGATTGGGAAAACGCCTAGGGTTTAGTGGTTTAGTTAGTTAGTGTTAAAGATCAAGTCTTTAATCTTTATTATTATTTAGTTAGTTTATGATAATGAAAAACCTTGTTCATTATAACGTTAATTCTTATTGAATATTCCGCTTTCGTTATTATGTGTTCCTAGATATAATATTAGACCTCGTCTAAGAGCTTACAACGATCTTCTCAATTGGTATCAGAGCCTGAGGCTCGTGATATCTAGGATCTACAAGGTTTTATGTGTCGAAAAATGATGGAAAATAAGAAAAAATTCGGAACTCAAATTTTCGTATTTTTATACAGCACTGTTTTGAAACGGTGATAACTTTTTCGTTAACCGTTGGATCGGGACGAAATTTTTGGTGAATATTCTCTATATGATAATCTAACTTTTCACCGAAGGGATATTTAATTGGAGGTCTGAGTCGAAAGATATAAGGCGTCGAAGTTGGCTGCTGAAGGATTTTCAAAGTACTGCTGGAACAGTACTTTGGGTTTGTGATCGTTTTTTTAAGGGTTATTAAAAGTAACAAGTTATTCACGTACTAGTTATGATTGGTCAAAAAGTCAAATGCTCTCAATTGGATGGATATTCGGTCTTGATATTACACGTGGGAATGGTTGCTTCGAATATGAATTTTTAATTCATTGATCAAGTGGGACTATGATGTTTTAATTGTATCTGTTCACATGGGATTGTACCCAGTGATTGGTCGAAAGTCAATTTTGGGACCATGGTAAATTACTTTGGTTTGGGATATTAATTTAATAGTGACGTTGGGAAGTTTATACTGTTCGAGGTTTGGCCGTTTGGGTCATCGAGTATATAATATTGTTATTTTTTTTATTCGGCCTATGTACTGTCCTATGGATGCATGTGGGACTCACGAGTTAATTTTTGATTGGTCCTTGAATTTAAGATATCTCTGCACATGGGAAGATCTATTGGTCATGTGATGTCGTCATATGAGTTGGTAATGCTCACGTGAGTTGGTCCCTTCTATACCAAAGTTAACTTTCATATCATTAATTAAATTGATGAAAATGCTTGCTGGTTGCTACATGTGAATGGGAGGTACGAGAAAAGTTTCCATGTTTGCTTTTGGTCGAAAATTGCGATCACGTGATGTTGATAAGACGAAAGTACTGCTTGCTCGAAGATTTTATTAAAAAGTACTGTTACTCATTTAAGGTACTGCTCCTTATTATTCAAAGTACTGTTTGGTGTTTTTGAAAGTACTGCTAATGATTTTTCAAAGTAGTGCTCGAATATACAAAGTACTGCTTCAAGTATAATGCTTTATTACGAGAAGATTTTAATTTAAGGGGAAGTCGAGCATGATTTTTGGATGACACACACAAAGAAAGGTTATTTGGTTCACACACACAGGAAGAAATTTATTTATTCTTAAAAGGATTTAAAAAGCTCGTTTTGGAGATTTATTGAAGAATTGATTACGAAGATGATTATTTATCACTTATTTGAAGGTGAAGTGGAATTGCTTGGTTTGTGTTCTTATCATCTAGCTTGTTGAATCTAGCAATGTGTGATTTTTCTTATGATGCTCTATGCACACATTGGCTATCACTTAAAGGAGTTACATTGTAGTGCTCAGTGTCTCATACTAGTTGAGGATTCTTTTCAAGGGATTGAGGTCTACTTATATTGGTGGTTCGTATAAGTATGGAGTTCCGTGGATAGTACAGATTTAAGACACAAGTTTAGGAAATTCTACTTCTTCATCAAGTTCGTTATATTTGCTTTTCTTCACAAGTGATCATTACAAGGAGCCTACAGATTTTGAAGAATCATTGATGTACATGCATCACTCAAGGGGAAGTGTTTGATTTTTACTACTGTTGATCATTATTACTATTGCTAGTTGAAGTTTTCTACTGTTTTGGATCCATTTTTCTTATGATGCGTAATGGTGGGCGATTTTAAACATTGGGAGTCTTAGATTGGAAGTATGATATTGGTTCATGGTGGTCAAGATTATTATTTGCATACGTTCCCTATTTAGATAATAACAAAAAGGGGAAGAGATGTTTGAGTGACATGTTTAAGTCAAGGGGAAGATTGTTTCATTCATGGTGAGATTTAATTATCTCAACTTCTGCTACTTCGTCTAGGGAAGTTCGTACAAGAATTGTGTTTGTTTTGTCATCATCAAATAGGGGAAGATTGTTGGGTCTATTATAGATTTAATGATACAAAACAAGAAGAATGAAACATGAAGGACTTAAAGTGACAAGAAGGGAAACTACAAAAAGATGGAGGATTTGGAAGATTCTAGAAGATATGCTTAAAAGAATATTTAGTTTCCTAATTGTATTGTTTCCTAATTATGTTATGATTCCTCTTGTAAACCCTTGATGTCTCTAGTATATAAAGAGACATAGGGTCATTAGTTTTAGCACGGACGTACAAGATGTAGACGTCTAAAGGTGTGTGTGTGTGGGAACCTAGGCGTAGGGATTGGGAAAACGCCTAGGGTTTAGTGGTTTAGTTAGTTAGTGTTAAAGATCAAGTCTTTAATCTTTATTATTGTTTAGTTAGTTTATGATAATGAAAAACCTTGTTCATTATAACGTTAATTCTTATTGAATATTCCGCTTTCGTTATTATGTGTTCCTAGATATAATATTAGACCTCGTCTAAGAGCTTACAACGATCTTCACAATCTTCCATTTCCTATTTGTTATATTTCATATATACACCCGAGAGAGATGTGAGTATCCAAACACCCCATGTGAGGTGCTAGTATGTAATTTCCGTGCTTGTTATGACTTATGCGGGGCTTATATGTGTTGTGGACCGTTTTGAATTAATGCTTCATGACCCCTAACTTATAAATTAATTGGTTAAAAGCACATTTGCTTGAGGACAAGCAAATAACAAGTGTAGGGATATTTGATAAGGTTTTAAAAGGTACCATTTTGAGGGGTCGTTTAAGTCCTTATTTGATCACTTTTGTATCCGTTATTGCTTAATATCGTTCCTTTTCACTTTTTAGGTCTCTTGAAGGCAAAATGTTGGAATGGCACTTATTTGGACGAAAAGGTGCGAATATATGAAGAAAATGGCCAAAGTCAAAATCGAGACACTCACAGTTGCTGAAATTAGAAGGCGACGGCGTCAGGTGCTAATTGCGACGCCGTCCGAGGATTTTTGTGACGGTTCAGAACCCAAAACTCGTATTTTCAAGTGACGACGTCCAGTTGTAAAAGAGTAGGCCGTCGCTACTCAGACGGCCTAGATGCAATCCAGACGACGTCAGAAGCTGAAGAGGACGGCATCACGGACATAAGGTGACGCCGTCGCAAGGTTAACGTGGCCAAGACGAAACCCTAATAACGGCGACACGACGGCGACACGAAACATAAGGTGACGCCGTCGCATATGTAATCTTATATATAGAATCTGAATTTTTCAGTTTGAAGGAGAGTCTTTTGGAGTGAAAACCTAAAACCGAACCTAAGGTGTCTTGTACAGTATTTTAGGGTTTTAAACCCTATCTTACATAAAGATAAGTCTTTACTTCATTAATTCAATTATGTCTTTGATTATTTGTGTGTATGCTTGCATGTTCTCCATGTCCGGCTAATTTATTTGTGTGTTTGCTTAGGAAGTATGAAACTTAATTATTGAATATTGATTGGTTGTTTCTTATCTTAGTTGATTAATGATCTAGTAATGCGATAGGTCATTCGTTGTGTACTTAATGCTTGATTCATCTTTGTGAACCTTAGAATATAATTACCTGAGTAGTTGTAAGCTAAACCATCCAAAGAGTGCCTTAGAGTAAGAGTTTATCATCCCTAGTGGGTTTGTAGACGAGACCCTTTGGTAAGTTCAAAGAGTTAGGGAGAAACGCATACCCTACAACTTTAGACACACAACGCAACTAAGAATAAGACGTGACAACTCAACCATCAATAGGAGATAATTAAGGAGTAGTACAACCTAAGTAAACACATCTTTAAACTATCATACGAGCACACATTAATTAGACATAGACTCCCACAACCTTAGTTTAGATAATTAGATAATAGTAGAATAATCGGTAGAAATACCAACCCCCCAAATCCAATACCCGAGATTCGTACCTTTCCATTTCATAAAATATAAAAATACAAAAAATAATCTTCCTCAACCGTAACCTTAGCGTAGTAACTCCTTACTAGCATTCCTATTCCCCTAGAGAACGATATCAATACCCGTGGCTTACCCTAATTACTACACTACAACGATTAGGTTCACTGCCTAGGGTGTTATAAAACTTGCTCGAAGAAAAGGAAGTTTCCTTGACCCCCGAACGACGCGTGTAGCGTTATCAGATATTCAGATCAGTTGAGTATTGTGTGAATCGTTATGCAGATGATCCCGAGCTACTGTAATAGTTTAGAGATCATCAGGTTCAGTTAATGGTGAAGGCAGATGCTGATGTTCCTATACCTAAAATGACTAATAAACGAGATAGGTTTGCTTATATTCTTGGTGTGTCGCAACCAGAAGAGACCATTGTAAATCTTCCAAAGAAGGTTAGTACTGTTTTTTTGTGAGATGTTAGTCAGTTTATGCTGTTTTTTATATTCTTTTTAGTTGATGAACATATATTATCTTAGGTTTATCAGTTACTGCATTTTTATTTATCTGCTTATTTTTATCAGATGTTAATCAATTTATGCTCTTTAGTTATATTCTTGTTAGTTGATGAACATATTAAATTATATTTTCTTTTTTAGCTATAATGTTACGATAGATTCATCAGTTAGTTTGTTTGTGTTTATTTTTACCACATGTTCTGTTATCACAGGTTCTGTTACCACAGGTTAGGAGTTATCTCAGGTTAGGAGTTATCATAGGTTCATCAGTTATAGTCTTGTGTTATGATAGGTTCATCAGTTATTGTCGTGTTTTACCATAGGTTCATCAGTTAGTTTATATGATTTTTTAATTGATGAACATTAATTTTTTTTGGTTCATCAAGTTTTTTTGGTCATCAGTTGTTTTTCAGCTTCTTTTTGATCATTCAATTGTTATTGTCCAAAACAGGTTAGTATTCGCGAAAAAGGATTAAGGGCAGTGTTGAGTGTTCAGTTAATCCAAGTGGGAAGCGTAGGAAGAACTGTAGATTCTGCAAATGTAGCATGAAGGATCATGATCAGGCGAAGTGCAATGCTATCAGAGCTCAAATTGATGCTAAGAAGGCTAGTGATAAGGCTTCTATAAAGGAGAGGAAGCAGAAGGCGAGGTTGGCCGCTAAGAAGATGAAGTTGTATGAGAAGAATGCTTGTGTAGTTTCTTAGTTACTATTTCACTTTTTTTTCATGTTAGATAAATAAATGTGAATTTTGTCTCATAAGAATGCCTTTTTTTTTTTTTTTTTTTTATAATGATCAAATAAACTTTGATTTTTTCTGTTAGATAGATAAATGTGAAGTTCGTCTGATAAGAATGTTTTTTTTATCAAAGTTACTTTACTTTATTATATTTTTATTATGATCAAATTTATTGTTCATCATTTATTTGTCATGTGTTATCATATGTTCATCAGTTATCATAGGTTCATCAGTATCATAGGTTCATAAGTTGTTCTTCAGTATCTTTTTTTGCATCATTTATTCTATTATATTTCTATTATGATTAAATCTATTGTTTTTGTTCATCAGTTATTTGTCATGTGTTATCATATGTTCATCAGTTGTTGTTCAGTATCATAGGTTCATCAGTTGTTTTTGTTCATCAGTTATCATAGGTTCATTCATAAAACAATTCATTGATAGATTGGGTTACAACAGTTTTATTAAATTTGGTTTAAGTGATACTGAAACCACCTGCATACATACATCAGATGTAACCAAAAGCTTCCCTTCCCTTCCCTCCACTTTCCTTCCCTAAATTGATCTTTTGCTTCCCTTCCCTTTTTCAGCTTTGGCATCTTTGACCACAAATGGTTTGATACCGTTTTCTTCACAAAAATGCTTGTTTGGCAGCCCAAGAACTTTCTCCCTTTCATCAAAAGCATTCCTTGCAAATTGTTTGCGGGTTAGCTTACTGCTAGCTTTTTCTGTTTTGGAGCTTGAGCCAAACTTTGATGGCTCAATTTCAGCGATTGGCTCAATTAGATTGAGTGGGCAAACCTCCTCACAGTTTGTATCGGAAGAGTCACTGGAAATGCATATGATATCTTCGGAACTCATTTTGGTCAGTTATTTGTTTTTGGTTATAGATGTGTGATGAAAATGCCATTGAGATTATGGCCTTATATAGTGGAGGAATCAAATTGTTTGGTCAGTTATTGGTTTGTGCAATCAAGTTGCAATGTACAAGATAGACCAAAACATTATATGGAGGAATCAAATTGCAGTTTAGTCATTTCATTTGCATAGTGTATATGCAGAACATTGAATATGCAGAACCACAAAAAACTTTGCATAACCCCAAAAATATGCAGAACCACAAATTATTTATGAAGAAAGATAGTGTCTTTATGCAGAAACATAGTGTCTTTATGCAGAACAGTAAGATTCTATCAGATTTAATAATAGACCAAATATTAATAAACAAAAGGGAAATTTGCATGAATCAAATTCAAAATATAACATATTTGTACAAAAACATTAATACAAAAATATTCATCAATTTATATCATATTGTTCATCAAATAACCATAACTATTTAACCATAACTTGCCCGTTCCAACCAACCAAAAGTATTTAACCATAAGCAAGCAAATATTACAAAAACTCATCAATTAGACCATATTGTTTTTCACTTGACCAATGAATAGTGGGTTCACTTTCGAAGTAGAGCACTAGCTTCTCTATCAAAATAATCACAGGCACGATCTGCAATAGCCTTTTCAGACATCTGTTGGAGCATTCTCTTTTCCTTCAAACTTAAACTTTGATATTCATGAACCTCGGTCTCTACTATTTTTCTGTTGTCATTGGACTTGGACAACAGAATCTTTGTCAAGTACTTCTTTCTCAAGTCTTCTATCTATTTGTCTTGTTCTTTTCCTTCTTTTACAAATCCAACATCAAAGAGCTTGTTTCCTAAATATGTTTCCATGTGCCTCATAGCGAAAATTCTACAATCAATGTAATTGTCTTTGGTTTGCCACTGCATTTTCACATTACACACTTTGTATTTGTTCAGTATTTGAACATGTGGATACCTGTTATTTTTCAAGAACTTCAAAAAGAGTACTCTCTGTAATAACAAATTAAAAACAATGAGCCTCAATTTAACTACATTGATGAACATATATTTAATATACATAAAATTCTTACCAAATAACTCAGTTTTTTCCCATATCTGTCTTTGATTAATTCAATGTGATCCATGTTGTCAAGAATATGGATTTGAGGCTCTTTCAAGTTGAAACATACAACATAGTAGTGTTCAACAGTGAGCATCATTGGGAAAAACATATGTTAAACATGAAGTGTTAAAATTTCCAATTATCTATTTGTTCATCAGTTTTTTATCTCATACAAACTAGTAAAATAAAATGCTTACTAGGTCAATGTCTTTGACAGATTGATAAGTAGTAGACAAAAAGAAAAGATAGTTCATGTTCTCCGCAAACTTTGAATACAGAGCATTCGAGTTTATACTCATATTCTACATTTCAGCTGTCTGTTTTTCGTCAATATTAGTCAAAGCATAAGTTAACTGATTTCAAGTATTGAATCATAATTGATAAAGTTTTTGTAACTTACAATAACTGATGTATGGGCGTATAGCTTCTTCAATGATCCTAGACTCCTTTTCTCTTCTGCTATGTTCAGTAGATACGCCCACATATCAATCACTCCTGAACTGGTTTCATTGCCTTCTTTGAAGCTGTCAAAGTGTACTCTTTGACCGTCAACAAAGTATGAATGAAATAACACATCACTGCAATTTCATTTTAAGATAATATTTTAGAAAAATAAAACTTCTGATTAAGAAATATGAATTTTAAATTGATGAACATAATACATATTACTTACTCGAGATCTCCTCTTGCAGAGAAAACTGTATCAGCTACCTTTTTTTCCAACTCATGTACTTTGTTCTTCATCACAGCTAGTCTTTGTACATACGGAGATTTTAGAGATTCAGTAGGCTTGACTTTTCTCTTTTCTTTTATATTTTACAAGCCATCTTCACTTCCTTTAATTTTCTTCTCCGTTTCAGGCATTTTAAGCTTTTTAGCGATTATGTTGAAAGAATTCAGTGGTGTGGTAAAAGCTTCATCTTCTTTTTCATTCATTCTTAATTTTTCTTCGAGTGATGCGGGTACAAATGATATGGGTGTTATCATCTTTGGCGTCCTGTTGATTTTTTCTTCATCTTCTGGGGAGAGGTTTTTCCATTTTGCTGGTGGGATTTTCGTTTTTGAAGCATCCTCTTGAATTCTTTTCCAAACATCGTCGTCAAACTTCTCACTCAACAGTTCTGACGATGTCTGCAAGAAAGGTGTGTTTTTGAGCAATTCTTCCAAGATCTGCTCGGGTTCTTTTTTCTCTTGATACTAAACGATATCCTGACACGTAAACTGCTCCGTGTTGAATATTGGGAATTCTGGCCTTTGCATCTGTTTTCAGGTAATAGTTAATCAGTTATTTTGCATCAACTGATGATCAAACGTACTAGCAATAACTGATGAACCTATTTTCAAAATAACTGATGAGCCTACCTTCAAAAAGCACTAGCAATAATTGATGATCAAAAGCACTAGAAATAACCGATGAACTTAGTTACTAATAACAGATGATCAAACCCACTATGAATAACTGATGAACCTACTTTCAAATAACTGATAATGAAACGTATTAGCAATAACTGATGAACCTACTTTCAAAATAACTGTAGAGCCTACTTTCAAAAAGCACTAGCAATAACTGATGATAAAAAACACTAGCAATAACTGATGAACCTACTTTCAAATAACTGATTATCAAATGCATTAGCAATAATTGATGAACCTACTTTCAAATAGTTGATGATCAAACGCACTAGCAATAACTGATGAACCTACTTTCAAATAAGTTTAAAAATATACATTTAAAGTTATTTAAAGTAGTAAGTTTAAAGATTTTTACCTCTGCAGATTTGAATTGGGAATAAACCCCTTGAAACTCTAATATCATTGTTGATAACTGTTGAGTGAGTCTAATACTTGCATATGATGAGCTCTTTTGTTCATCATTTCCAGTTTTAGCTGTTTGATCAATTCCGGTCAGTGGATCACCCATTTCAGTGTCTTCATTAGTTCCGGTCATTGGAATATCTTCTGTTAAATTGTTGAATTAAATTTTAAAACATATATCAACAACTAATTCTGTCATTAATATAATCATAGTTAAATAAATAAATCATTCTTACGCATATCAGTTGTTTCGTCAGTTCCGGTCATTGGATCATCCATTTATGTGTTTCCATCATTTTCGGTCATTGGAATATCAACATCTGTTAAATTGTTCAATTAAATTTTAAAATATATATCAACTAATTGATGATCATAAGAATTTCAAATATCATATAAAGATTTTTACCAATCAGCTATGCATCTACCCATTGATGCTCCTCAATATCATCTATATGAACATCATCAACTACTTGCTCATCAATGTCAGGCTCATTCCTCAGAAGATCTGTCTTAGGACTTTTTGATTTCTTTTTCCGTTTGAATGCGAATTGGGTTTTGAACAGATTCATCGAACAGACTTTCTGATAAGGAGAATTTGAATTCCTTTTCCTTTTCTATTTGCTTCCTACATGTTCATCAATTAGTTGTTCATCAGTTTTCAAGTAATGTTCATCAATTATTTCTTCATCAGTTCCTCAGTATTATCTATATGAAAATGGTACACAAGTCATTAAAAAGAATGTTCCAATACGTACCTTGTTCATCAGTTTTGACCCCTGCTTCTTCATTCTCTGCTTCTTGTGGTGTCACTGCCACCGTTTTTGGGATTGGTGTCACTGCTGCTTCATTCTCTACTCAGATACAAGTTTTTTTAGTTAAATGTTTAAAAATAATATATAATATTACTGATGAACAAATAATATAACTTATGAATGTACCAATACGTACTTTGTTCATCAGTTTTGTCCCCTGCTTCTTCATTCTCTTCTTCTTGTGGTCCATCAATCACTAAGTTCAGATAGAAGTTTTTTAGTTAAATGTTTAAAAAAATTATATAAGATTACTGATGAACAAAAAATATAACTGATGAACAAATTGATACAATTATATGTTCTTTTAATAGGTATTGATGAACATATGATAAAATATATACCAGGTATTGTTTTTTCTTTGTTCTTTCTTGGAGTCCTCAGATTTTTTATCAACAAGTTATCATCATCATCTGCGATCATTGACAACATTTGTTATTGTTTAAAAAAACTATATAAGACTAGATACAGCTAATTTTTAGATATTATTTAAAAGATATATAATATATATGAAGAATACTGATGAATATTTAATAAATCATACCTCCAATCATCCGTAAATCCTGGACTGCATCATTGTTTTCTTCTGTCATTGCCTCTATTTTAGACATAAGTTGTTTTAAGTAATTTTTTTAAAACAATCAATCATCTGTAAAAAAGACGTGTTATAAAACTAATGAACATTTAATAAAATCATACCTCCAATCATCTGTAGACCCTCAACTGCATCATTGAATTCTTCTTCATCTGCATCATCGTATTCTTGTTCGTCTGCATCATTGTATTCTTCTTGGTCTATTGAAAAAAAGATACAAATCATTTTATTCATAAGGCTCATGAACAAAATAAATTAATGTTTTTAATATTTCTTACCTTCAGGAGTCTCCAGTTTCTTAATAATGCTTTTTGTAAATTTTGGTTTTCTTGAGGGTTCTCCAATATCCTGAATTTCTGCTCCATCATTTACTATACCCTCATCCTCTTCATCATCATCCTCTTTATTATCCTCCTTTTTATTATCCTCTTCATCATCATCTTCTTGATCATCCTCCTTTTCATCACCGTTATTTTCTTCATCTTCCTCATGTTCATCATCATCCTCCTTTTCTTCATCATCCTCCTTTTTATCCTCCTCCTTTTCATCCTCCTCCATTTCATCATCCTCCTTTTCATCCTCATCCTCCTCCTTTTCTTCTTCATCATCTAATTCTTCTCCTTCTTCCTCCGATTCTTCTTTAATGGTTTTTTTGTTTTGTTTCTGTCTTTGCCAAACATCATCTCATCCAACTTAACTATCTCTTCTGTTTTCCAGTACTTAAATGCTAGGATTTTTGGCTTTTTCAGAAGAGAATTGGCAAATATCACATGCATTTTTAGTTCATCAATTTAAGTTGAAGTTAGATAAAAATAAATTTTAGTTCATCAATTTTAATTTGCATCAATTTTAAAGTTATAGTAGTTACCTCCAATAGCAAGACTGGACCATAGAATCGCTTACTCGGATTCCAACTTATTCTTTCGGACTTCAAATAATCCATGACATATTGGCACCAATCCATGTCTCTCGCATTCTCAAGAGAAGTAAAAGATGGGATGAATCCTATATTCAAAGTCCCTGTTGAAACGATATGGGCCAGGATAGTAGCAAACATAACTAGGAAATTCTTCTGAAATAGACTTCCACAATCATTTTTCCTAATTTGTTTCTTGATCACTTTCATCAAATGTGTAGCATACAATCTATGAATACCCTTGAATTGTTGCTTTCATTCTATGTAAGATACATTTGATCTTTCCTTCAAAACATCCTGCACATCAACTACAAATTTGCCCATTGGGAATCCGAATGTCTTGTGAATTAGTTCAGCGGTTATGAGAATAGATTTCTCAAAGACATTCAGGATTCCCAATTTACCATCAAACCTTTCTAGCAACCAATACCCTAAACGGCTTGGCATTATATCTATTTCAAAATCTAACAATGATGCGAACCCCAAACTTGAAATTGTTTGTTTTTGGTCCACTGTCATTTTCTGAATAGTCTCAAATAATGGACCAGGGAAACTTTTTATTAGAACCCTTGGAATTTTTTTTGTTTAGGTTGGAGAAGATTGAGTCTCTTCAGGAAGAACAAGTTTAGATGAAGAAGAAGGTTTGGAAGTAGTAGTGGTTGAAGGTTTGGAAAGTTTTGATGAACCAGAAGGTTTGCAAGTAGCAACAGTTGCACGTTTTTTTTATTTTTTTTATTTTTTAGTAAATGCATCCTCAACAAAGTCATCATCATAGGGTGAATACATTTTTATAGTTACCGGTTTCTTTGCCTTTTTAGCTTCTTTTCCTATCCAACAAAACAAAATAATTATTAAACTGAAGAACCTACTAAACTGAATACAAAATAAACACAAACGCACAGGCAATAAGTGATGAACCTACTTTCAAAGAACACTAGCAAATAAATGATGATCAAATGCACTAGCAAATAACTGATGAACCTATTTCAAATAACTGATTATCAAACGGACTAGTAATAACTGATGAACTTATACTTTCAAATAACTGATGATCAAATGAACTAGCAAATAACTGATGAACCTACTTTCAAATAACTACTAATCAAACGGACTAATAATAACTGATGAACTTATAACTTCAAATAAATGATGATCAAATGCACTAGAAAATAACAGATGAACCTACTTTCTATAACTGATGATCAAATTTACTAGCAAATAACTGATGAAGCTACTTTCTATAACTAATGATCAAACACAATAGCAGTAACTGATGAACCTACTTTCTATAACTGATGATCAAATTTACTAGCAGTAACTGATGAACCTACTTTCTATAAATGATGATCAAACACACTAGCAGTAACTGATGAACCTAATTTCTATAACTGATGATTAGATTTACTAGCATATAACTGATGAACCTACTTTCTATAACTGATGATCAAATTTACTAGCATATAACTGATGAACCTACTTTCTATAACTGATGATCAAACACACTAGCAGTAACTGATGAACCTACTTTCTATAACTGATGATCAAACACACTAGCAGTAACTGATGAACCTACTTTCTATAACTGATGATCAAACACACTAGCAGTAACTGATGAACCTACTTTCTATAGCTGATGATCAAAGTTACTAGCAGTAACTAATGAACCTACTTTCTATAACTGATGATCAAATTTACTAGCAGTAACTGATGAACCTACTTTCTATAACTGATGATCAAACTTACTAGCAGTAACTGATGAACCTACTTTCTATAACTGATGATCAAACTTACTAGCAGTAACTGATGAACCTACTTTCTATAGCTGATGATCAAACACACTAGCAGTAACTGATGAACCTACTTTTTATAGCTGATGATTAAACTTACTTTCAAAAAACACAAAAGAACTAGCAATAATCAAAAAAGTAAATAAAATAATAAATAAAAATAATAAAAAATAATCTGATAAAAATAATAATAAATAAAAAAATAAACTAAAAAATTAACTGATAAAAAAATTCTAATTCTTACTCATTTTCATTTTTTGTTGCTCTTTGAGTCTGTAACTTCTTCTAGGTTCTAAAAAATACACATGCACAAACTTAAATTAAAAAAAAAATTAAAACATAAATTATAAACCCTAAAAAATAAATTAAACCAAAATTACCAGTTTGTTTCATCTTTTTCGAGCGTATAATGAGCGTATAATCGATGAAAAATAATCGGAAATAGAAACCCTAAAAATTTTCCCAAATTTTGATCGGTATTAGAGAGAGAAATATGCGAGTGTGTGTGTCAGTGTGTATTTGTTTGTGATGGAAGGAAATGAGTTAGGTGCAGTTATTTTTTGTAAAATTACTATTTTACCTCTTATTATAGAAGGTGAGGTATTTTTTTTGCATTTTAATTGAGAACCGTTAGATGAGAAATGAGAGTGATCAGATGGTCCTAAATACTCTTTACACTTTTTAGTTTGCATCCCCTTTCTAAGGGATCCCAACTCTTATGGTACATGCTTGCTTAAATTTGACACAAATTAGTTTACACAGTTCCTTGCAGATACTAATTTTAATTTTAATTTGTGAATGCAAGAATCAAGTTGTATGCTGATAATTTAGTGGACATTATTGTTGATGAACCAAAGGTTTAAAATTAATAATGTGTTGGTTCATCAACGTGGAATATAGTGAGAATATGGTGGTAAACTACGTTATGGATGGTTGCGTATTGTATATGAAAGAAGGTTTTTAACTAATCAGAGTCGGTTATCACAATAGTGGCATTTTCATCTCCTTGATCAAACTACGAATCCAATATGACACTTTGAGTGGTGATTTTGTGTTGTTTATGCTTGAAAACAGTGAAGTAGATAGTGATTGTTGTGACTGTGAAGTGTTTGTTACGTGTTTGCTAAAGTTTTTTAATTACGTGAAGGTGTTGGTGAAAATGCTTTTGTTAATCCATACCTTTGTTTGTTTTTACATAGGGTGTTCGACGAAATGGCATATATGAATTTGAAGTTCGAAAAATAAAAGAGGTTCACGTTAATATTAAGATGGTTTTTTTGTTAAACATTGTACTACAATTGAAAAAACTTAATGTTATTTTCCTCTTTGCATAAGTTACTCTTCATGCACACAGTAACAGTTAGATGCTCTTATGTGACATATCAGTTTGTTTTTGTTTTGCTCCATGGATACGGTGCAGATTAGCACTTATGCTCGCAAAAACAAAGGTTGGAGGTTGTTGAATTAGTTGGGTTATATTTGATATCATGCTATGTAGTTACTTGAATTTGAAAGTACCCTCACCTATAAGTTTTTAATTTTGTGCGCATCAGTGTGTTACTGAAGTTTCCCCTTGAAGCGAGGACACAAAAATCTTATTTTCGAATGGTAATTTGGGACATGAGCTACTCGACTGCAAATGTAACTTGGTTTATATGTTTATTGAAGTTTCCCCTTGATGCAATTATCTGTTATCGAAGTTTCCCCTTCATGCAATTATTTTTTATTGAAGTTTCCCCTTGATGCATTGTTTGTTCCCCACCAAAAGTTCAAGCGTTGATAAATCTGTTAATTACAGTAGTAGTGGAAACAATGAACCTAATTGAAAGCATTAACAAATTTGATAACTAAAGTAGTAGTGGAAACAAGGAAGCTAACTGATACAATATTTGCAGAACATTCTATATGTTTTTTTTGTGGTTGTGAGATCATAAATTGTGTTATTCAAAGAATTAGATTAAACAAGTAAGCTAACTAATACAATATTTACCACTTGCAATTTCATTAAAAAATTATGATGTGGTGTTCCTCCAATAAATGTACCTTTTTATTAAAGGTGACACTTTTGACCCATTTACTAGATAACTAAATTTCTCTATAACTTTGAAAAGATGATTTTGATTGTGAAAAGTCGACTACAAGGAATTGAGGTATTATCTATATTAGATTTGTTGGCTTATTTTAATTAAAATTTGTGATACAATGTAGCTAGTAGGGGCACAATGGTGACAAAAGATGGAGAGATTCTTTATCTAGAACATTCATCAAAATTTAGTTGGAACGTGGAAAGAATACAAGGGTCGGGTTGTGGATATCAGTGGAATAACAGTTCGGATCAAACCGGGGTCACAAATGAAGGTTGTTCAGGTAAGCGCCTTTTTTCTTACTTTGATTTGAAGGGTGGTGAAACCTGTAGGTCGTGTGAGTGATCATTTTGGGTTTGAGTCAAGACGGGTAATTTTATGTGACACACGACTGTCATCTCACCCGCATAGGCTATTACTCTATTTTTAACCTAAGATAAATTAGTAACTATTATCAATAATAAATATTAAGAATGCAATAATATTATCACCTTTTATATAAAAATGATTTAGCGTGATGTAAGCATTTGGTTACACGCTAGAAATATAACCTGTGTAACCCGATTATTTAGATTAGTATATTGAATATTTATTAGTTAATATAATGAATTAGTGTATCGAATTTTTAATATAGGCCTTAAATACCTTAAAATAGTGGCAACTTTTAACTCACTGAACCGTGTTTTAAACACACTGATATAGCATAACTGATCAACTGAGTTGGATAATGCAAAACAAGAAGACCATCAATCTCATGTGGTTGCGAGTAAAGACGCTATTTACATGGTTAGTATCTTCACTTCTTAGCGGTTTTGATCTACTAATTTTGTCATGTATCCTGAAACAACGCCAATGATTTTTATTAAGGGGTTTCTCGATTTGGTTAAAAACTGCACTTTATTAGTTGTTTAAGTCAGTTGCAAAATTGAAGTTTAAAATGGGTTTGGGTATACTTGATGAAGTTTTAAAGGGTGTTTGGGCTGCTAAAAACTTATGTTTTGAATGGCTGTTTGGGTCTTTTCATCGGTTTTTGTGGCTGTTGCAAAACTGCAGTTTTAAACATAGTACCTGGGTTGTTTATTTGGGGGAAGCATTTATGCTGGTGATGTTTTAAGTTCATTTTCACAAGCTTTATGTTTTATCCTAGATACTACGGGTGGAAATGGACGGGTCGTGTAAGGTAATGGGTCAAAATGGTTCGGGTAAAACTTGAATAATTTTTACAACTGTTCGAATCCGGTTGTGTTAAATAAGATTATGAAAAACTATATTAACTATTTTTTCTATAAAAAGATTAAGCATGTTTATGCATTTGTATAATTGTATATATCTGGATTACTACCCGCCTGATCCATTTCCTTGCTTAGTCTTCATGCTTAATCAATTTGGCCAGTCAAAGATGGTGCATAACAAAAATTGATAAAAACAAATGCCACTTAGAGTATGTTCTCTTGATTCATGAGTAAATGTTATTATATGCACGATGTACACTTGAAATTGTTGGAAGGATATGTAGAGTTCTTCATTGCACTAGAAGTAGCACTAATGTACTAAACATTAAAGCGCGAACTTAATGAGTTCGATTAAAGTTTGTTTATGGTATATGTAGATTAGTCAAATTATGTTGTAATCAAGCTCTTATTCGGGATAATTTTTTATGTCTTAGGTTTCATGTAAACTTAGAGCCTTACAGCTCCATCTATCAGAAAAAGAATAGAAAAGGGATTTCCTTTGTACATGTTAATGTATTTCCGAATGGCTTTCAATGTTAAGAAGGTGTTACTACCTATTATTTGACACTCATTAATGAGCATATGTGGGCAAATATCTGTGGAAGACCCTTCTTTTATTTAGTTTATGAAAAGTGTAAATGCTGCTTACTTAGTTTAGCCATCATTCTAAGATATTTTAGTTTGACAGTCTAATTATTACCTATTTTGAGTGTAGGATCGTAATATTTATTGTGTTGATGATTCGGGTGGTCTTGGATGATGAAAATACATGTTTGCCATAGTTAGAGAGAAAGAGATGAGAGGGAGTTTCTTGCTAGAGACTTGGTTCACAAATGTGTAAGGTTAGATTAAAGAAAAGCTCCACCCCTTCCATGGATGGAAGGGGTATTTATAGTTACAGAATACACGACCTCCTATCGGCCTGTGGATCAGGCATACAGTGGGTAAAGACCCGTCCTTCCTCCACGGTGTTACACTAAACTATTCTACGCTACTAATTAACTAACTAACTACTAAATAACGAAAATACTGACACGTCTACGAGCTAACATATGCTAGACCTTAATTGGGGTGACCGACACTTTAACATGGAATTTCCAATTCCTAACAATCTCCCCCTAAGGGAGGTCACCCCATGATTTACATTTTGAATCCTAGCATTCTATTCATGACTTCGTTCTTGAGCTCGTAGACTTCAATTGTTCAAATCCGCAATCTTGTGCTTTAGCAATGATACTTCAAAGTCCGCATTGATTTGTACTTTTGAGTGGAGGCCTTTAACCGATCCACATCTTTGATGATCTTCGAGCTTTCTTTGAGATCATCAGCCACAGTAAATATCTGGATCACCCTTTGTTGTGTTGCCATCATGTGATGTTGTGACTTTTGGACCGACATGCTCACACTTTTGAATCATGACATCTTTCCATCAGAGTAGCGGAAGCTTTACTGGTTCATGATATTTGCAGCAGCGTAGCAGAAGCATAGTATAAAAATATCAGAACCAGGTTATGTAGATATGCACCAGTCATGATTTCTTCAATTAAGTGTGGATGCTGTGAGCATGCGGCTTTGGATTGACTCCTCAATTATGATCAGCTGCAACCGTCCAAATGTACCTGCAAACAACAGTTAGCAATAAAACACACGAAAGTGTCGTTGATCACTTTCGTTGAATTGAGGTACACGGCCCACGGTTCCCCATTGATCAGTACAAGTACTGCCTGTGATCAGGTAGAATTCCGAAGAATCTCCTTGACAGGGTTTCGCAGCTGCTCTAGCTGTTCTCAAACCGGAACGTCTCAAAGAAGACAACACGGAGTGAGTGAACAAGCAAATTGAGATTCACTGATTGATGAAAAATGATTTGAAAAACAATCGCGTATTGCTTAGAAGAAAGAGTTTTGCAATACGACGAAGGTTTTATGAGAAAGATCAATTTTCAATCATAAATACTTTTTATATTTGAAAAGAGTACACATTCGATGTGCTAGATAAAAGAAGAGACTCGCACATCGAACGGTTTTTCCAAAAGTATTTTTTCAATCAGAGATACTTTTTGAGTTTGAAATATGAATAAACATTCGACGTGCTAGAGAAAAGAAGGTTTGCACATCGAACGGTTTTTCCAAAAGTATTCGTCAATTCCAATCCTGGACCAAGGTTGATTCACGAATGAATCTCCCCATCGTTTCTATCCAGTTGTCACAAGCTTGATCTTACGAGAAGATCTCACATGTCACCCACCAAGAGCTTGTTTGATGTTGGCTCTAGAAGGATTTCCATCTTCATTGTGAATATTTTTACATATCACTCGGATGTTCTGGCAATACCACAAGGATAATGCGTAGGACTCTTAATATATTCTTACTTTCCACATTGTGTGAAATAGCAAGTCTTCATTAATTTAGTGTCCTAATGAGATATTGTGGATGATCTCTTGGCTCTAGACTCAATAGTGCACATTTGGTTCCTATGCTGGGGACTAGGGAGAGGGTCTCCTTCTTCAATATCAACAATCTCTAAAAGAAAGTCGATAGATAATGTCGGTTCCCCGTGAGAATGAAACAAGTCCTTTTAAGAGGAACTTGAGTAGCTTGGGAAGTTTAGTGCAGTGCGTCACTGGGTCCATGACGTCTTGTCTTCAATACCAGTGTTACCTTAGTAAACACCAGTAGCATATGTATTGAACCCGGTTTCTGCCCTAAGGTTGAATTATTGAAGGGCTATTTCTTTTCACCCTTTTTCACATTTATTTCTTTTTCATTCTTCAACCCCTTCAGTGCTTACTGAGACTTCATAACTAGAACCTTGTTGGGTATATTCCAGTACTAGCTCTGTCTCAGTCCGCACTCTTCCCATATTATCATTTTTCTCCTTTTTTCATCATACCTAAGGACTTCTACACTATCTAGTGGATTGTCCCTGGGTAGATCCCTTCGGCTCTGGCGGGATCGTGGGAACGAATACCTAACCTAACCATCCTTATAACACCATGCATAAAATAAATTGGTCGGTCTTTTGGTATTGTTCTTTCCTTCTCGAAACCAATTGAAAAATCATTTGGAAAATCAATCAAGGTACTTGTGATATAAAATCAAAACATTTTGTACCTTAATTGTTTTAATCATTTTAGAAATGCTCCCCCTCAACATGTGCATATGATATTGAAATTGTTTGGCACATGGAGGCAAGAGTTCTTTGAAATAATTTCTTTGAAATAATTTCTTGATCACAATTTCCTTAGAAAAAGCCTTTTGATTTTCTTTGGTAAATTCTCTCCCTCAATATGTGCATAGGATATTTGAAATCATTTTATCACATAGAGGCAAGAGTTCTTTTGAAGTACATCCACGATTACAAAAGCCAATATAAACCATTCGCTCCCCCTCAATATGTGCATCGATATACGAAAGAGTTTGGCACATATTAGAGAGAACCTGCACTTTGAATCAAAACGATCATCATTTATCAAATTTCATTATTAAATCACAAATTCTCCCCCGATCAAAAATATCAAACCCTTTGAGATTTTGGATCCCAAGTGATTTAATAAGGTTTAGAAAACATGGGAGAAAATGCGCCTGGTTTAAATACTCTTCTGGTTTTTGGTTAAATGCTCCTCCTCAACATGTGCATTGTATATTTGAAATCGTTTGGCACATGGAGGCAGGAGTGTTTTGAAACATTTACCCTTTAAAACCTGATTTGAGATTTAAATCACGATCTCTCCCCCGATCAAAAATTTCAAACCAATTGAGATTTTTTGATCCCGATTGATTTAAATCATTTAGAAAATTTTGGGGAAAGATGTGGCAAGATTTGATTTTGAAAAATGACAGATAAGGACCATTTTAAGACATTAAAGATTGCTAGTGTCAGCTATGATTGTTTTAAGAGATCTTTTAGTAAAATAAAACAATTTCACAATCAAACAAGAACAGAAAAAATTTCATTTTGACAGATCTTTGAGTTTTAAAGAAAATCATACCATGACATAACATTAAATCTTTAGATCATCACATTTTAACGTACAAACGGACTTTTATGAAGAAATATTGTTTGAAAATAATTTATTTTAAATCACTCTCCCCCTCAATCGATGACCGTAGTCGATGATTGAGTGACTTATGTTTTTTGATAAAATGAAGTCCGGTGATTTTCAAAATTTAGTCCAATTTATTTTCATAAACAATATTTTTCCATTTTCAAAACAATTTTAATCAAATTATTCAAAATTGTTTAAAAATGGTATCCTGCACAAAGATACGTTAGGTGGTTGAGAAGCTTCTGTTGATGCTGTAGGGCAGGAAGAAAACCGTCTGCAGATGCAGTGAGACTTCTTACGTTGCATTTTAATGCCAACTGAGGTCAAATTAAGCTCCGTTTCTTCAATCACTTAGAAGAAAACCATGTGCTGATGCAGTGAGACCTCTTACGTTGCATTTATGCCAACTCTCCATTGAAGTCAGATTAAGCTCCGTTTCTTCATTTGTTGACCCAAGATATAGTTACCCTTTCCTTTAGGCATCCAGTCATCATATTATGTGGGATCCGGATCGGGAACATTCTTATACCAAAATACCTGCATACGTTAGTGAACACACATACAGATATATGGTGGTCGACATCACCCAAACAACAATCGACTAATTAAAAGCCAATGCAACATATCAATCAGTTCGTATAAAGCATGGGAATAATGTGTTCATCAAACTATAATCATCTAATCCTAACAATCACATCCTAGAAACCTAGTCCTTCAACATAGGCAATTATATATTTTTAATTAAGCACGTAGGATAATTAAGAAAGTCCGTTAGATGATATAAATTTGAAAACATTCTCCCCCTCAATCAATGACTCATTTTATGAAAAGATTAAAAGCGCTGAAGTCATTGATTGAGTTTTGCAAATTAATAAAAATTCTGAAACTGATTGATTTTGCAACTCATTAACCACCATTTTTTTAAAACAAATATTTTTCTGAAGAATTTTTAGAAGGAAAAATATTTGAGTAGGAACAGCAGTCCTTCGACATACTTTCCTCAATTTGTTTTAGGATAAGTGCACGAAATATTTGAAAAATTGGTTTAGCGCAGCACTTTCCTTCTTTGAAAAACGGGTTGCTATCTGAAATAATAGCAAACCATAGTTTAAAGCACGGGTCACAGTCTGAAATAACTGCAAGCCATATTTTTAGAGACATGTTTAGAAAAAAAATATTTACACCTCCTGCTCGAACTTCATCTATGGTCCCGTGCCATTATTGAATGACATTTCTAAGACTGCAGATGTTATCGATACCAGAAGACATGTCTTGAGAAAACATATTTTTTGTCTTTTTCAAATTTTCTGATTTTTATGGGTTTTTGAAATTTTATATTTTTCTATTTTCTTTTTGTTGGTTTTATATTTTTGTATTTTTGGATTTTGAAAAATATATACAAAGATAGAGTAGATGATATAGTTTAAGAAGATGATGATACGAGTACCGAGATAAGGATATCGAGCAGCCCCGTTGTAGAAGATAGAAGTCATCATCTCTTAAGCATTCACCACCAAAGCTTCCGAGGCTCCAGAATAGAAGATAGAACATGAGCCTTTGAGAAAGAGAGACTTTGGCAGCTTCCCCCCAAACCGAAAATCCATTAGATGAGCAGCTTCGAAGCTCTATTTCAAGCTTGCCTTATCCAGGTGCACGAAGAAGCACACCATTATCATAAATCCCGCTGCTCCATTTAAGAACGATAATCGAGGTTCTCCGTTCGGGGTTATATCATCCAATAGAAGAACAACAACGTATCATCCCACATTTAAATAATCTTCTCAATTTCCATACCCACTGACAGGGACGGACTTACATGGGAGCCGGGTGTGGCACGGGCCACACCCCATTTCGAGTCATGACATGTAAAATTTTATGAAAAGTGTCATTTTTCTGTATGTGCAACACCCAATAATAATTTTGAGTTACTTTCTTTTTTATGGTGCAACTTTAGTCTAAAAATTCTTAATTATGATAAAAGTAGAATTGTCAAGATCCTCACAAAAATTTTTGTGCAACACCCTTATAAAATTCCTGGGTCCGTCCATGCCCACTGATGTCTGAAGCGATCCATTCCAAAAGGTGTCAAGAGACCACTTCCCCCGAGTAGTTGAATTGATGCAGCCCGTCTCTTAGAATAGTGTTAGGTCACAATATTAGTAACACAAGCATCAATATGTAGAAATATAGAAGAGAGAATGATCGGTTGAACAATAACATACACACACACACGTATGAATATAGAATGGTTATGCGTAGGAGTGAAAGTGAATAAATTGAACAACCAACCCTCAAGTGAGAGTTATTACAAGGTATTTATTGGAGAGGGAGTAGGGCAACACTCCTAGTCCCTTCCTTTCCTTATTGGACTTTGGCCTAGGCTTATGGGCCTTCTACATAAGCCTAAGCATAATTACTAACATAAAGGCCATATTAAGCTAACTATTACATATGAATCACTAACACTTGAATAAGGTTTAGGAGTGATTCCAACAATCTCCCCCTAAGTGTTAGTGATGAATGAATGAGTGATAAACGTTGTAGGTGCTGATGTAATAGTAGCTTTGACGTCTTCTGACATTCTTCTTTCTTGTGAGAAGAAGTGTCTTGATTCGAACAATCTCCCCAGTGTAGAGAATTTGTTTCTTTTGAAGTATTCTGCTTTGACGTCTTTATTTTCTTTGTTCTTAAGTTCTTTGTTTTTTGAAAGTGATAGTATGTTGTGGTAATCTGCATCAGATCTGCTTCGCTGCTCCAGTGTCTCCACGTCTTTCTCCAACAGGCTCACACGCTCTTTAACATTGGATTACAGTTGATGAAGTTCTTTAAGTCTTTAAACTTTGTAGATTCTTAGTTGACGAAGAATCATTCTGACTTTGTGTTGCCTTTGATTATGAGAGAACTTCCATAAGTGATGTTGTTGGTATGAGCATGTGGAGAATCTGCATGATCAGTCCGCTCCAGAGCTTCCATAAGAAGTAAACATGGGAAAGGTTAGTAATAAGCGGATTCCGGCACTTACAAGTTTGAACTTCGAGAGTGTTAACAGCATAGTGTGAAAACACAACTCTAATTCTCACAAAGGCCGTTCCTGAACCGGAGTCCCACAAGTGAGATAACGCGATGTACCGAAGTACACCTACGGTTCAGATGAGTCGCTGAGGTACACCGAAGCATCACCTCACGACTGTAGACCATTTGAGACCACTAAGCGTAATCCACGGGGAGTTACCGAAGCGACCTGATGTCAGGACAATTTGATGTTGACCCTGGCAGGAGTTTCCATTCAATCACTGAGGATCACAGATGTGAACCTCTCATAAATGTTCTCGACAGATTGCTAAGATCTGTGAAGGACTCGATAACGTACCACTGTTGTTCTTATTGTTGAACAACAAGTGATGAAATGTCAAGTGTACCTAAGAGATCTTTTGATGAATCTCGTGGCTCTAGACTCAATAGTGCGTTTTGGTTTTCCTGAGCGGAGACTAGGGAGAGGGTCTCCTTCTTCAATACCAGCAATCTCTAAGAGAAAGCCAATAGTTTATGTAGGGTTCCCTGTGAGAATGAAACAAGCTTCTTTTGGGAGAAACTTGAGTGGCTAAGAAGGTTTAGTGCATGCGTCACTGGGTCCATGACGACTTTTAATCTTCAATACTGGCGTCATCAATTGACAACCAGTAGCATATGAATTGAACCCGGTGTTTGCCCTAAGTTGAATAATCTGGAGGGCTATTTCTTTTCACCCTTTTCTTTGCTTTTCTTTTTAATTCTTCAACTCATTCTTTCTCCGATTCTCATTTTCTCCTTTTTAGAATCATACCTAAGGACTTCTAAGTACAAACTATTTGTGATGTCCTTGGGTAGATCCCTCCGGCTCTGGCGGATCATAGGATGGTTATTCCTAACCTTAGTCACCTTATAACTCCATTGCCATAAAACCATTTTCATGAAAATATCTCGAAGTGTTTGTAAATGAAAAACATGTTTAAACACTTCAAGAGTTTTAGATTTTCAGAAATACTCCCCCTCAACATGTGCTTAAGACTTTTGACAGAAATCTGCATAGTGAGGAAAGAGCGCGCACTTTTTGAATTGATCGACTCAAGATAGACAATCCCTTGCGAGACACGATTACGTTGCATAGTTAAAGAGATACATTGTCAGCTTTTAGGTGACAACTAGCTCTAATAACTATCTTGAAGATGTGGACAACCCCGAAATGTTGTCAAACCCGTCAAAGTTCATGTCTATCAAGAGTTTCTCGAATATGTACAATTTACTTGGATAAGTCTTGGAAGACAATTCTTTTCAATGTATGACTGTTCAGTTCCCGTCAATTCATGGGTTGAAGTTTTTTCACACGAGGATTCATTAGCAAAACACAACATATTTCTTATCACATAATTTTCTCCCCCTAAAAAATGGCATATAAATGTTATTTTTGATAACGTTTTGATAATAAATATGACTATTTCGAGTTTTGTGTGACGATTATCCAAAGAACAATTTTGTGAACAAAGTTTTAGCAAATACTCCCCCTCAACAAGTAATACTAACTTTTGAGGTTTTGAAAACGTAAGGGGAAGTACTTGTTCTTTTGAGCAAAACCTTGAAAAGTGATAGGTTTGATAAGTTTTACTCAAAAGTAAGAAGCTTTCGCTCCTTTTATAGGATTGTGGCACTGAAGCGTACCACAGGGTCCTTCATTACAAGAACGGGTTGTACACTGTAATGTGTGCACAAGCCATAGAAAATATAAAATCACACATCCAAAATAATATGAAATAGAAGCAGTTTAAGGGGTACCAGGTAGTCCAGTAATATCACCAGGAATGCGAACAGGGCGTTGATAGCCGGTGAGAGTAATCCTGGGACGACCACCTACAAAGCTCTCTAGTGTTCTGAACTGGTCCCTTCTGTACAACCTCTCTCAATCATGGTGATGATCCTCTTCACATCCCGTCTGTCTTGAGAGTTCCATCGCTTTGGTGTCCCAATGTCTTCATGTATATCCTTCAACCTATATGCCAAGCCATCCCTAACCTTCTTCAATGTATGATCCCCAAACTTGTGAAGATCTCTACACGCCATCAAGCAGTTTTTACCATTGTAGCTCACTACGGTAAATTACTCCGAATGGTTTGCTGACGAGGGTGTATTGTGGAAGCTGGTTGATGTCGGGAAGTTCTAGCTGAGGTCTGGTGAAGTTGACACGGGTCTGATACGACTCAACAGCAAGTTGTAGATCTTCTACACGTTCCTGTATCACTATGCTTCTGATGAATATGAGCAAGGACTTGATGTATTCACGTTGAATTTCAGTCGAGAATTGTCTCATGCGTCCCTGTACTTTGGCAAGATACAGATCTTCAATGTCGTTGAGAGACAAGTTCTGAAAGTCCGCTTCACAGAATTCATAGTCTCTTTCGTCTTGTCTTTTGACCACAATTTTCTTGAGGAAAGTGTAGTCCCATTTAGACGAAAGAGCTACATGCTTAACAACAACGATTCCTTTAGTACTGAACACTTCATGTTGAGACTTCTGAACCTGGCAGCTTCTGTAGTAGATTCGTCAGCGTTCCGGCCAATGGTGAATCCCATACATTGCATCACGGTCATACAATTCCACATTGTTGGAAAACATGTGGGTAGCCTTTTCCTCGATGGCTATGCAGTTAGAGTATATGGCTGCCGGGAACGGAAGTGTCAGTGATGTAGCATATTTTCTTGAATCATCACTGCCGTGTAGAAGAAATTCCAAGTCGTTGTTGAAGAAGTAGCGAAATGGAATCTTAGGCTGATCTGGTTGGCCAATCGTTGGTAGAGGTTTAGACCAGTCGGTGTAGTAAGGAGCATTGTCTTTCCTGGAGAAGTCGATGTTTGCTTAAGGGTTGAGCCAATCAATGTTGTTGGACATGGCTCGTGCTATGTTTTCAAGATGGTATTCAACCTCGATGGCACTTTCCGAGCTGTCTTTTAGCAGTTGAAAGGCTTCATTCTTGATTTGTTTCAATTATGATTTCGTCATCTTCTTCACTCGGAATTTTTCTTGCAGTAACTTTGCATGCTCCAATGTACTACCGTCTACCAGATCTTGACCTTCAGATGGATAGGCAGTAGAATTAACAAGTTTAGAAAACCAGTTGTATTCATCAGTGTCATCCTCGTCTAGCCATGATACGACGTCAGCCTTGGGCGCCTTCTTCTTCTTTTTCTTAGGCCTAGATGAGGATGCTGGTTTCTTATCTGTGTCGGGAGAGGTGGGTTGTTGTTAGGGCTCACGGACTTCCTCATCGTCACCACCCGTATACTCGAAGTGATCACCAGTTTTCTGAGTCTGTGGTGGTAACTCAGAATCCTGAGGTTTTTCAGTAGAAGAGCGAGGAGGAGATCGTGGTTGAGCTGGAGTCCTTTGGGGTGGAGGTTGCATGGAGGATGATTCACCAGACTTCTTCGGGCGTTTAGGCTCGTCATGCTTATCCTTATCCTTATCTTCTTCGTCTCTTGGACGTTTAGGCCTTTGAGCTTCTTCCCTGTAAGCTGATTTGAGTTGATATTCCAGCAGTGCTTCAAACAATTTACCTTCAAAAGAAGTAAATGTTGCAGAGCGTTTAGACATTTGAGCTACCAGCCTTTTAACCAATTCAGCATATGAGAATATTATGGGATCAACTGGGTTGATGTTGACATGCATTGGTGTTGATCTCATAGTTTGCTTGACCAAGTGTAATAGATTCGGATAGAGTTGTTTGGTAAACATCTCCTTTGTAACTCCAAGAACGATGTTAAGAAGGTACTTGTGAGTGTAACCTTTGATCATCTCGTTCATTTACCCTTGAGGATCACGTTCCATGAACTTCTGGATGTACTCCCTTGCATCTTTCATCTTGTCATTCTCGTCATGAAGGTATTGTACCTGGTCAGCGAGAAAATTCAGCTTTTTGTAAAGCATGTCTTTCTTTCTTACCTGCTTGACAGCTTTAACGATTCGAGTCTTAGCATGAGAGATCCAAGAGGCCGTAGGCTTCTTCACTGATTTGGATGTAGATCTGGTTGATCTTTTGGATGGTGGTGGTGAAGAGTGAGAAGACGAATCTGATGATGAAGAGACATGAGGAGACTCGGGGTCCTTCGGTGGTTCAGAAGTTTCCTCCTCAGAACGTGCGGGACTGTCTAGAAGAAAATGATCATAGGCGGTTTCTTCTTCATTTCTGACTTAGCCTTATCATCAGCCTTAGAATCATCAGCAGGAGTTTTCTCAGTCTTTTCAGTTTCTGGTTCCTCAATATCAAAGTTGATGGAATCCTCAATCTGCCGTTGTTGTTGTTCGTGGGTGATGGTAGTACCAGTTCCCTTATCGGGTTGATTAACCGCATCAAGAACTGGTGTGGCTTGAGTACCACCGCTTGAACCTCCAGGGCCATGAGTTTGATCTTTTACGAATGCTTCGGCAAGATGTTTATGTCTGAGTTCCTTCAACTTCCTTTGATATTCCTTTTGCTCATCTATTGGTTCTTCTTCAGAGCTCTCTATATCATGTTCAATCACAGGAGTTTTCCCTTTACCTTTGTCAGCTGGTGGACTGGGAGGTTTAGCTACTGATGGAGTAACGTCGGTTGCAGTTTCAGAGTAGAAAACCTCATCGTCTGATTCGGTTTCATCAGAGCTTTCATCCACTAGCTTTCTTTGCGGTTCAGACTTGGGAATGGGAATAGGAATAGCTTCCTTAGAGGGAATTTTCCGTCTGTGTCCAGGTTTCCTCTTAGGGAACTTCCTTTTACTCTCAGTGCTTGCAGCACTTCCTGTACTTCCTCTTCTGGTTTTCCTGGTAGGTGTACCAGAAGACTTGTCATCGAGAAAACCAACTTTGCTTTCTTCAACTGCTACCAGATACCTTTTGTGTGTGTAGAGCTTTTTGATTTCATCAGACAGAAGGTGATCCGGCAACACAGCACCCTGTTTCTTCGTTGTTGATTCCTTGAATCTGACAGTTAGAGTAGGTTCAGACAACATGACATGATTGTTGGGGTCATTAAGTCTCTTGGGGATATCAGGGTTATACCCAAGTGCTCTTTGGATCAACAATTTTGTATATCTGATATACGGAATCTTTGAGCCAAGCTTTTTGAGGAATGACATCATGTCGTCCCATATCAGAGCTTCAATTTCGATGTGCTTCATGTTGATCAAAGCCCAAAAGATCTGCAGTTCCATGAGCTTGGGGTGCTCGTAGCCACTGTCACGACCAGAAACATATTTGGTGATGATGATGTAGAGAGTTCTCCAGGGTTGAGGAATATTCTTAAGATCCACGTATGAATGCTTAGTGATTACTCCTGTAGCTTCGTCATAACCAATGTCGATCATGAATTGTAGAACAGTCTCTTCAGTTGGTGTTGCAACGTAATCGGTAGGCTCGATGTCGGGAATAAGGAGAACAGCCCTTAAGTCTGCAGGTGTGATGGTGAGTTGTTTGTGGTTCAGAGTCAATGTCACAACATTTTGTCCTTTGATCTTTTGCATTGTGTTCCAGAACTGATGAATGTAGATCTCAAGCACTGTAGCAGAATTTGAGAGCATGTTCTGATAAGGATGATTCTTCAAAATATCCACAACAATCAAGCAAGAAGACTCTGAGCAGGTGAGAGTTTCAAAGTCAACACGAAGGTTGTTCTTTCCAATCTTCATTGGATAGCCATTAGGGAAGATATCAGCAACGGTGAGAACATTTGGTGCATCCACATTCTGCATTTGAGCGTCCATGTCGTGATCTGAAATATATTTAGCCAAAAGAACCAACATATCGAAAGACATTATGTTAGTCAACAGATGGTTTTATTGTCTAATTATTGAATGTGATATGTTGATGATTGTTACGAGTCCAATGTCACTTGTTTGTCCAATAGTCCAATGACGTCATGATAAGTTTCGTGAGTTAGTTAACTTTAAGTTTTAAAGTTCATGTTATCACTTATTTTTCACAACATATTAAATGATTAAGCTTATTAGTGACATTATTGGTTTCGTGACGTTATGATTTATTTATTTACAAGTTTGCACGCGTAACAATTCATGATTAAGGTTAAACAAGGCTTAGGCGTAGAAATAGCAAGCTTATGCGTAAATAGGAATGATATACGCGTAAAACGCAAGCTTATGCGTAGGTTCTTGACTTACGCGTAAGAAATATTACGCGTAGGAAAAGGGGACCTTATGCGTAGAGCTTATGCGTAAGCGCATATAAAACCTTACGCATAAGGCTTACTCGTAAGAGTGGACCTTATGCGTAGAGGTCACTGTTTACGCATATCCTTCACAGGATACGCGTAGTCCCTTATGTAGAACCTTACGCGTAACAGTTACGCGTAAGATTACTCTTACGCATAACCTTCTACGCGTAAGGTGATCCTTATGCGTAGATTGCTAATAACCTTGATTCTGAATTTTCACTTGTAGCAAACCTGAAACAAATTCATCATAACATCAATATTAATATCCACATTCACTTATTTTCAGAACACAGCATGATAAACACATTAAACAGTTACGCGTAAAAACACTTATGCGTAGACCTAAACCCTAAAGTTCAAGAATTACGCGTAAGATATCTAGCCATAGGAATTGCACCAAAGTTTTTCTATGATGTTTTAGAAGCCTATTGAGATATTCTATCCAAGTTTTAACATCAATCTCTAAGAGAATCAGAAATACCTAATTCTTACGAACATAAACCCTAATTTCCAATTTATGAATCATTAGTGTTTCTGGGTAATATCTGGGCCTAGATATGATCAATTCAACTTGAAAACAACCTCATACAACAATCTTTATCACCAAAAACATTCACATATGAAAACACCCAATTCACGCATAAACCCTAGTTTTCCAGAATCAATCAATTCGTGTATTTGGATGTGTTTAAGTGATGAAAATGTAATCATTGATGTTATAGAAACGTTTTGACACAATTATTTTAACCACAAACACAAAAACAAGATTATGTGTTCATACGCATACGCGTAGAACACAAAATCGTCCTTATGTTAATATCCAACCGTTGTTTTTCAAAGCGATTCAAAACCATTGTTTATAATCTTGTTACAAACACAAAAACACTTACAAAATGAAGATCTGAAACACGGATTTGTCGAACGAATTTTAGGCGTAGGATGAGATAGGTTTTTGTAATAAATGTGAAGAGTTAAAGTTAGGTGGAGTGTTTTATTAGAAAATGCTTTAAACTTTTGACACTTTCAGTCCCTCCACCTCTATCAATTATATCCAATGCCTTTAACTTCCATTTTGGTTACCAAACGAAGAATATTTGGAAATAACTTTGACGACACTCCCCCTCGACTTAAGAAATAATGAAAGTTTATAAATTTTAGTCCGAGGAGTGTCAGTAAACCAGAAATGTGACCACCATTATGTAAAGAAACAACTGTGATAAGATAACATGCAAGTACAAGGTTTTATGAAACTGAAAAATATTTGCTTTCTTCCCCTCAACACTTGATCGGAAAAATACTGAATTTTGAAAAATTTGAGTGTTGACGGAAGATTTGTACTTTCCATGTTGAAAGAAATAAAGATAGAAGAATATTTTTGTTGTTTTATCAGATTTTATATTTTTGTATTTTGTTTTTGAAAGATATTTACAAAAGAGGTTTTGGTGTTTGACTGATTTTTAAGAATGTTTCAAGAGTTCATCCAGTTCCTCTTGAGTCAAACACCGCATACCAATCCGGTGGACCAACTCATTAAACCTAGCCGGAGCTAAGGCTTTGGTGAGAAGATCTGCCAATTGGTATTCTGTACCCACAAAGTATAATTCAACAGTACCCTGTTCCACGTGGTCCTTGATGAAGTGATAGCGAAGATCGATGTGCTTTGATTTCGAGTGTTGAACAGAGTTGCACGAGATTGCAATAGCACTCTGATTGTCGCAGTACATCGGGATTCTGTCAAATACGTAACCATAGTCTTTGAGTTGTGTTGTCATCCAAATGACTTGAGCACAACATGCCGACATGGCTACATATTTTGGTTCTGTTGAGGACAGCGATGTACAATCCTGCTTCTTTGATTGCCAAGACACCAGTTTGTCACCAAGAAATTGTAGTGCTCCTGAAGTACTTTTTCGAGAGTCTAAGCATCCTGCGTGGTCAGCGCCTGAAAAAGCTATTAGTTCAAAACCAGAATCCTTCGGATACTAGATCCCCAAGTTAATGGTTCCCTTTATGTATTGGAGGATTCTTTTAGCCTCTGAGAGGTGGGTTTCAGTTGGTCTCGACTGATAACGGGAGCAAAGATATACGGTGAAGACAATATCAGGTTTGCTGGCTGTTAGATACATGAGAGACCCAATGATACTACGGTATTTTGTAGGGTCAACCAGTTTCCCATGCAAATCAGCGTCTAGCTTCTTGGTATGTGACATTGGTGTGGCATAAGTATCACAGGTATTCATTCCAAATTTGTTCAGAATTTCAAGGGCATATTTGGACTGACTTAGAAAAATACCACGGGGTGATTGATGAACTTGCAATCCGAGAAAGAATGTAAGTTCACCCATCATTGACATTTCAAAATGTTTTGTCATAAGTTTTGCAAAAGCATTTGAGTATTTTAAATGTGTTGACCCAAAAATGATGTCATCCACATAAATTTGAACGATTAAAATATGTTCCCCGTGATATTGTATGAAAAGTGTAGGGTTGACCGAACCTTTGGTGAAATTATTGGCAATTAGGAAAGATAATAACTTATCGTACCACGCCCGAGGAGCTTGTTTGAGACCATACAGAGCTTTGTTCAGTTTGTAGACATGGTTCGGGAACGCGGGATCAACGAATCCTTCTGGCTGGCTGACATAAACCATTTCTTTTAGTTGACCGTTCAGAAAAGCAGTTTTGACATCCATCTGAAAGACCGTTATATTTGATGAGTGTCCAAATACTCATCATTTTTGTGTAATCTAAACTGCAAAAACATCTGAAAACACTCAGAAACACATCAAAATGATAAAAATATCACAAACAAGTGTTTTATATGTTTTAAATGCAAAAACATCAAAATCTGATGAAAAACGTATTAAGTTTGCATAATTGGCAGTTTTAGTACCCCAAGTTACAAAAGTTGTCAAAATCAGTCCCTGGTAATTCAAAAACTTGTAAAATATCATTTTAGGTCCTTGAGATTCAAAAGTTGTCAAAATAAACCCTTCCAAGTTTAAAAATCACAAAATGACAACTTTAGTCCTTTAACTTTGAAAAATGTCAAAAATAGTCCTTGGTTAATTTAAAAAGTGAAAATTATCAAGTTTTAACCTTGTACTATTTACAAATGACAAAAAATGGTCCTTATGATAAACTTTTGGAAAATTACAGGTTTGGTCCTTATAGTTTCTAAATTGATAGTTTTGGTCCCTGGATTTGTAAAAATGGAAATTAACAACAAAGGTCCTTGTACTATTATTACTTGGCAGGTTTAACCCTTGTGAGAGCTTTGGAAAATGCTCAAGATAAACCCTTCAACTTTGGCTAAATTACACTATTAGTCCTTGTTGTTAACATAAACCAAACGGACCTTATTAATCCTATAACCCGGCTAAGCCCAATCCAACCCAAATATGACCCGGCCCAAAATTTAAAATCAAATAAACCGCCATCACTGTAGCTTGTCTCCCTCACCCCTGTAAACCTGAAACCAGGTGGTTTTTACCACCTCACCACAACTTTCCACCTCACCTATCTTATCCCCCCAGCTATTTTACATCCCCCCTCCACCTCTACATACAACCAAACCCAATTAATGCAAAGAAACTGCCCAAGACTTTTTTGGCGCCAAAAGCAAAATCAAAGGCTAGGATCTGTTTCAGAAATCCAATGGTGGTGGGATCAACTCAGAAGCATGTGGGGAATATCAAATGGCTATAAAGAAAGAGGAGAGGCAAGAGATAAAACACTTTGGCATGAGGCCATTGTCACGTAGTCATAGTTTTTATTGCTTTCTTAGTTTAAATGTTTTTTAAATCTCTCAAATGTTGTATTTTATCTTAATTAGTGTAATGGAACTTTTCTTTCAGTTTAATTTCAGTTTAATCTCAGTTTTATGTTTTTACTTGTTTCCTTTAATTTTCAAGTTATTTCTAGTTCTTGTTTATTGGTTGTTTAATGGACTCTCTAAGCCACATAAGCTCCTGACAAAGCTCATTTAGCTTTTAGAGACATTAAAACAAGCTTAGTCTTTTAAAACCAAAAATACTAAAAAATTCAAGAAAAATAGTTGAATAATCAAAAATCAGATTTATGAAGAAGATGATGAAGCAGGGTTGGATTTGGAATGCTATGGGATATTAGGAGCTTATTGGGAAGCTAATAGGTGTAACCTTGTCCTTAGTTTCTATGTCTCAGTTCACTTTCTCATTTGTAAGCATTTTTCTCATTTTTGCAATTTACTGTTCCAATGTCTTATTTACTTTAATTTCCATGTTTCTGTGTTTATTTGTTGTTAGTTAATATAATTATAGCTTAAAATTATGTGTTCATGTTTTGGAATTGATTGTGCTTGAAATTTCCATTTTCACTGTCATAAGCTCAATTTTTGAGAATCCTAGGTATACCTTTGTGTGACTACTTATGTATACTGAAAAAGTTCTAATTTAACCAATGAAAACCTCTGGATTTGATGAAATTAGTTTATGCAATGATATGGATTGGATAGCTTAATTTGGTTCTATTTTAGGTGTGTTTGGTCTACTTTGTTTAACTGTGTTCAAGAGTGCTTAAGTCAGTGTTATTACTTGTTCTGTGTCACATGTGGTCCAATTAGTTCAAACAAGTCAAGAAACACTGTCCTTGTTTATTAAATAGTCAAAATCATGTTTAAGTTTCCATTAGCAGTTCACTGTTAGGATTTTAGATGCAAATTTTCATTACAGTGATGCATATGTTGTTTATCTAGCTTAATTTAGTTTCAATATAGCTTAACATATCATGTTTAATCAGTAGTTTAATTTCTTAATTCATTTTAGTCAACCTTTGAGTTCTTGTACAAAAGTCAAATTTCTTGTTATGCAGTTTTTGAATCAAATTGACAGTTTAATTCAGAGCTAAATATTAAGTTATAAGACTTGTGCTTTTAGATTATTTTAGTTTTGTTGCTCATATTTCTTATTGTATTGTTGTTTAATCTTTATTCAGCTTTTTAATTGCTTAATCATGCTTATCTTTGAGCTAGTTTTTCAAGAAAGTGCCCTGTGCACAGTTGAACCATCTAATTTCTATAGCTCATATATTGTTTATAATTGCATGTTAGTTTGAGTTATTTGTTGTTTTGAGAAGCTTAACATGCTATCTGATTATGCATATGCTTAAAAGCCCATTTTGTGCTTATCTAAATGCTTAATTTGTTCATTCAAAACTCAATAATTTAACCAAGTTCACTGAGAAATCAGTGTACTTAGACCAACTTCATAAGCTTGTGGAAAGCTTAAAAATGGACAAGAGTTTGTAACTTTTAGCTTTCTAGGAAGTTTAAGTGTCCATCTCACTGGTTTTGGTCTTATCTTTAGCTTCATAGCTTATTTGATAAGCTAAACTTAGCTTAACAGAAAACTAAAACTCACACAATATACTGATCATTCAGTACCAAGTGGCTTATTTCATAAGCCCTAATAAGGTTCATTAATGAACCTTATTGTATGAATTTTAGCTTTTTGGAAAGCTTATCTACCAGTCTCAAGGTTTGAAAGCTCATATCTCACATATAAGCTTATTTAATAGGCCTGCTTATGAGCTTTTACATTGTCCATTTTTCATTTGAACACTGGGTAACCCAGTGATCACTAGCTTTTTCACACCCTCACAAAAAGCCATCCAGTGGGCCCCACTTTATGTGAATTGGCTTTTTGAGAAGCCAATCCACCAAACTACAAGGCCTAGCTTTTAAATTCCCAGTTGCAGCTTGTTCCCTAGGGCTGCAAGCAGCTTTTTGTTTGTCCCATTTTACTCAGCATTCACTGAGTCAAAACAGTGAAATGGGAGACTTTTCATAAGCTTCCTACAAGCTCACTAGTGGACCCCACTAGGTGAGCTTGGGCTTTTTGGAAAGCCAACCAGCATGTCTTGCTATTGCAATGTTCACTTTGGATTTTTGAGCTTATTTAATAAGCTTAAATTGTCCATTTTATTAACTACAGGACTGTTTGGAATTGAGGTTTATTGGGATTTGCTTATTAGCTTATTACAAGCTTATTTGCTTATTCCAGTACACTATCTTGTATAAATATGATAATCATACCTGTACCTATATACATACTTTTGTTTTCAACCTTTATAGCTTTTTCAAGCTTATTGTGAGCCTATGAGTCTACTGTGAGCCCATCAGCTAAACTGAATGACTAATAAGCTCATAATATGCTTATTTCTAGGTTTGTAGCTTTCCATTTTCCTTAAACTTGTTCATATTACATGTACTTATTATCTGTATATATGCTAGTCCTAAAAACAGAAAAGCCCAAAAATAGCTTTAACAACTAGTGCTAGCTTATATGTGGAAGCTTATGGCTTATTTAGCCAACTGTCATGGAAATAAGCTCCCACAGAGCTTATTTCCAAGTTTTACAAAAGTTGGTTTTGTTAAAGTTTATTATATTTAGCTTATTATTAGTTTTGCAAAAAGAAAATCAAAAAAATAAAATGTTTGCCAAAAAGGTGGGGAGGCAGGCTCGAACCTGAGACCTCCCACCTTGTGAGCGCGTTAGTGTGTACCTGTATAGCCAATTGCCCTTGGGTCTTTGACTGGTCATATCATGCACACTTTAATACTTAAGTACACCTTGTTCAATAAGCTTATTCGAGCTTAATAGCTTAATTCCAGCTTATTTGAAACAGCTTTTTCAAGTTTTGTATTTTTCTTATCTTAGTATTAGTATAAAGTATTTTCTGTAAAATTTTCAGATTTTTCTAATTAGTTTTAATATTTTTAATCATTTAATTAGTGTAAAATCTTATTTAAATCATAATAAAAAATATAAAAGTCAAAAAAATATAAATCTTTTTTCTAAAATTTTCTTTTATCATATATTTTGTAAGAAAATTAGTTTTACATTTGTAGGACTTTTATTTCATAAATTTTACGTTTTATTTTGCGCTCCAGCGCCATTTTTGTAAATAACGCTCGTTTCCGTTTTAAATAACGTTTTTAAGTAATTTGAGTTTACGTTTTAGTTAATATAGTTTATTTAAGTTATTTTATTTTATAAAATCATATAAACGTTCATCGATCTGTAAAAATAGTGATAGCGTTTATTTAATAGATTTTAATTTTTATTTCCTTTAATTTGCATTTAAGTCGCTAAGACATGCAAATCCCTACTATAGTTATAATCGTTTTGTTTTTAAACGTTTACGTTTAATCTAAGTTAAACGTACGTTTGTATATCTTTTAGATTTTTAGGTTTCTGATTGTACGTTTTTATTAACGTAGCTGTGACAGAGCTATTACTATTAACATTCCAGTGTAGTCAATCAGATTCCTGTTTTCCTATACTAATATTATTTTCAACAATTCACAAGTCATTGTACCAGAACATCACGCCTCACCAGGACATAAACGATCCAAGGATATTTTTAATCCTTGGTAAACTTGCATTCTCTCCCGGGCTGTCGCCCTTTTATCATCTGTTACGGTTGACCGTTCGCAAGCGGTTGACAAGTGTGACGGAGAAATAAAAGAAGGTGGTTCGGGAGTAAATCAATATTCATATGAGCCGCGAACGCGAGAAAGATCCGAACAGCTTTAAGGCGAGCAACCGGAGCGAATGATTCTTCAAAGTCAATACCCTCTTCCTGTCTATAACCCTTAGCCACCAGACGTGAATTGTTTCTGATTACGTTCCCTTCAGCATCCAATTTGTTCTTCCAAATCCATTTGAGACCAATGACGTAGACCCCTGTTGGTCTTTCAACCAGTTCCCATACTTCAAGACGTTTGAATTGGTTGATTTTTTCTTGCATGGATTCAATCCAATTGTCTTTGGTCATTGCATCTTTAATGTTTTTAGGTTCAGATTGGCAGACAGTGAGAGCATAAATGCAATGTTCACCAATCTGTGTGAAGACGTTGTCTCGTAAAGACTGGTTGATTTGGGTTGCCAATAATGTTCTCTAGAGGATGGTCTTTCGTCCAACGATGTGTGGAAGGTTGATGTTGATATACATTATGCAGATTTTGAGGATTCAAATGGTTTGTTGATGATTCCGCGACATCAGGTGCAGCATTTTCATTGGCAAACGGGTTAAAAAACGCATTTGGATCAAAATCTGTAGGTGGGGGTACTTCATTAAGAACATCAGCAGCTGGTTCAGCGTCGTTGGAAGCAGTTTGTTCAATTGTTGTTGTAGAGTCTACTGGTGGTGCTTCTTCACCATTAGTTGTTGTAGCAGGTTGATAACGCTACACGCGTCGTTCGGGGTCAAAGGAACTTCCTTTTCTTCGAGCAAGTTTTATAACACCCTAGGCAGTGAACCTAATCGTTGTAGTGTAGTAATTAGGGTAAGCCACGGGTATTGATATCGTTCTCTAGGGGAATAGGAATGCTAGTAGGGAGTTACTACGCTAAGGTTAAGGTTGAGGAAGATTATTTTTGGATAAGGGGATCTCTTGCTATAGTTATGGGCACCGAATGGGATTAATGATGTGATGTTGCTAATCCAAGTGACGGATCCCACAATATTTTGAACGAGCTTCTTTTCCTTCAAGGAAACTGGGGCTTGCTGCGCACATCGCAATAGTTGGACGATGTTGTTGATTACCACTTCTTCGTGGTGGTCATCTGAGATGTTGTTGTTAACTTGTTTGACGAAGGTTGCTGCGACTTGGTCGACGACTACAAGAATTACTTCATGGGGGTGGATGTCTAAAACTAGGTTTACGCAAAAAATTGGGCAAACGGTTACTTTTACGACGTGGACTACAGCGCCTTAGTAGTTGTTTGGTAAACTTAGGAGTTTTAGACGTATTACATATAGTTGTAGTTGGAAGGTGTGTAGCAACCTGCTTT
>BPTQ01000002.1:236116668-236204499 GCA_019973895.1 Chrysanthemum seticuspe | reverse complement strand
TCTGTTTTTGTTTCTCGTTTACCTTTTTTAAAAGGTTTAGAAGTTACTCGAAGTGAAACTATATTCGAAGCAACTACGAGAGCAAGATTACGGATTTAAACGTAGGTGCGAATTTCCGAATGACTCGTTGTTTCTATTTAACAGACTCTACTGCTTTTGGGGAGATTTACTCGTTACGAGTCGTCGGTAAGAATTATTCGAAGGGCTTTTCGAACTTCTGGGACCGGCCAAAAATTAGGGCACACTAAAGAACCCCTACAAAGTTACGAGGCGGAACCGGCTAGAACCGCGATCGTAATTGGAGTACGGTGAGAGTCATACCTTCTTTGACAGGGAAGGATTTGAAAGTAGGTGAGCATACTGTGAGCTCGATCGCCTGGCATGGCATTGAGCAGGTGAACCCTATCGGCTCCTACAGAGTGGATGAAAGTTTAGGAAGGGACAGTTTCTTCCATACTGAGAGTGGCATGAGGTTAATGCTAGCGCCAAGATCGGCCAAGGCGGAGCATTGAAACATCCCCAAGAAATCACACGGGATTAAAAACCGGCCAGGGTCTTCAAGCTTTTCGGGAAGCTTATTAAGAATGGCTGCTGAGCATTGCTCATTTAGAGGGGTTTTCGTCATCTCAGACAATTTATCTTTGTTGCTCAGTAAGCCTTTAAGCGTGGATGCAAATTTAGGCATTAGAACGAGAGCATCAACGAAGCTTATATCAAAGTGAAGCTCATTGAAGATTTGGAAAATTTTTTCCATTTGCTCTTTGTTTTTGTCTTTGAGCTTCTCATCATTCATTCTTGATGGGTAAGGAAGCTGACTAGACTTTTGAGCCGGGATGGAAGTGTTTTCTGGCTCAAGATTTTTCTTCGGAACTTCGGGTTCCGGACTTAAAGCTTGGACTACCGAAGGTGGGACGTGTGCGGTACTTCTTGGGCTTGAATAATGCACCTTGTCCGTTGTATCCTTGGTAACTTGACTCATTGCCACAGGAGGAGGGGGCATAGGAGTCGAAGGTCCATTGTGCGTCTTACCACTACGAGTGGTGACGGCTTTCAACTCGGCATTGGGATTAGGAATTGTATTGCCTGGGAGTCCTCCAGAAGATGGCGAAGCTTTGTTCATATTCATGTTCATGAAACTGCTCATCATATTCTTTAACTCATTTGTCTGCCGAGACATTGTGGTATCAATTTCCTTTTTAAGCTCAACTCTCATGTTATTGATCTGAGTTTGCATTGAACGTATGCTTGACTCAATAATTTTCATGAAGTCATTTGGCATGGGAGCTTGAGGAGGTTGTTGATAACTTTGATGATTAGGAGCTTGATATGGTTGAGGTTGGTTGAAATTGTTCCGGTTTTGATTGAAATTGTGAGAGTTATTGAAATTTTGTCCTTGATTCGGAACAAAGCGATTTTGATTGCCATGGTTTTGCACAGGAGGAAAACCAGGTGGTGTCATACCGCTAGGTGCACGGTAGTGAGGATCAGCCTGTGGTCGGTATTGATTGTGGTTTACCGAAGCTACGGGAGCTTGGTAAAAGGAAGCATCGGTTGCTTGACAATCATAATACGCGTGTGGACCACTACAAGTTTCACACACCTTGTTTACGGCTTTGACTGGCTCAGGCTTATGAATTTCGCTTTTGATTTCCTTAACATCCTTAATCATACAACGGATGGCATCCGTTAGAGCAGCTATCGGAGCTGCTAACTCAGAAGAGTTACTGGATGAAGAAGAAGGAGGGTTAGGAGTATTGACTTTGTTGCGAGAAATAGGAACTTTTGATTTTTGCTCGCAAATCTCAATCACATCTTTAGGTCTACGATTCAAGATATTGCCGCCTGCGGCTGCATTCAAGGAATCTTGATCGTTACCGTTCAACCCATTGTAGAAGATATTGACTTGTTGAAGCTCCGTGAATTCATGATGGGGGCATTTCCTGAGGAGATCTTTGAATCTCTCCCATGCCTCTCCAAAATTTTCATTGAAATTTTGACGAAATCCAGAAATTTCATTTTTAAGATTAGTCGTCTTTGATGGAGGAAAGAAATAATTCACAAACTTTTGAACAAGATCCTCCCAAGTTTCGATAGATCGAGGGGGTTCTTTTTCCAGCCAAATCCGGGCTGTCCCCTCAAGTGAGAATGGGAAAAGCATCAACTTGATGACTTTTTGTGGTACATCCTTGAAATTGATAGTTGAAGTCAACTTGTTAAACCAACGGATGTGTGCATACGGGTCTTCACGATCAAACCCGTGGAATTGATTTGTAGACACAAGTTGGATCAAATGTGTCTTCAATTCAAAGTGATCAGAGTTGATTACTGGTAGAATGATGGCATCTCCATAACCCTCGGTGGGTGCTTGGAGCATTTCCGCCATAGTGCGTTCGTCTGCCATGGTGTTGCTAGAAATAGTACGAATCTCGGGTTCGACTATTTGGGCAGCACGTCTACGAGAACGTCTTCTTGGAATTTCTGCTAGATCACGCAAAGGACTCAATGATCTAGAAGAACGAGTGCGCATGCACTAGAGTTAACTCTAAGGGAACTCAGAGTTAAGGAGAGAAATGGGAATTATGAAAATCTTTCAGATGAGAATGAGAATTATGAAGACGTTTTATAAAAATGGGGTGAGGAGAATCTTTTGGGTTTTCTGGTTCTGAAACGTAGATATCACAACAAAATCAATTAACACAAAATCGAGGCAAAACAACAGTGAACTTAACCATTAATCACAATATGAATGGCTTCTTTGAAAAAGGTACACCAATAACAAGGACACAAAGGCAAGTTTTAAATCTTTAGTTCGGGAACTTATTATGGTCGCACCCCCAGTTAGGTAGTGCACTGCCTTGGTTTGCGGTGGTAATCTTTTAAGTTGTTATTATTAAAGAAAACGACGAATCTTTTTGTATTTTTATTTTTGATACATATATAGAAACAAAAGAAAAATATTTTTGTGTTTTATACGTTTTTAGCTGTTTTTGGGTTTTTGGATTTTTTATAAGGAAATATGGATATATATATAGATGATAGATATGGATGATATGAACAAATGAGTGAGTATTCAAACAACTAATCTGCTAGACGGAAGATAGATCAGCACAGCTCCCCGGCAGCGGCGCCAAAAATTTGATTCGCTCCCAAACAGTCAAGCTAAATCACTCAAGCCTGCCACTTGTGAATGGCAAACCGTAATCAGCTTAAAACTGCTCAAGCACGAATGCAATGAAGATCTGGGGAGTATAGTGTTTCCCCGTATCGTTATGTCCCAGCGAGCTATGCAATGGATTATCAAACGTGAAGTGATCGAGGAATTTGAACGAGAAAGGGATTTGATTATGATTATAACTAAAGAAAAAGCCAACAAATTACAAAGGCTTAAATGAAAATTAAAGAAAGTTAAAAAGATAAAAAATATTAAATAAACGCTATCACTATTTTTAAAATTGATGAACGTTTAAAACTTAAAACTTACGTTTAAATAAAATAACGTAAACGTACAAAATAAAAAGTGAGATCTAAGAAATAAAAGTCCTAAAAATATGAAAAATATATTTTTACAAACCTAATGATAAAAGAAAATTTATAGAAAAAGAAAATTATTTTTATGACTAATTAATTACTTATTATTAATTAAAAACTATTTTTAACTATTTAATAATTACCTAAAATACAAGAAAATAGGAAATAAAGCTAGAAAAATAAAATTAAGACTTGGAAAAGTCTAAAATATCAAAAGAGAATTTTCAAAACTATTTTTGTAATTTTCTGATTATTTTTCTATTTTTTATGAATTAAAAACTATTAAAAACTGATTAAATGGCTTAAAAATACAAATTTAACTAAGAAAAATCTAGAAAAATACTTTTTTGTCTTTTTATATTTATCTAAACTTAAGAAAAATGAAAAACTATTTTTTTGAACCTTTTCTTAATTTTTTGTATTAAAAGCTAATTAAAAAGGCCTAAAAATCAATTTAAATGCAGAAAAATAGCAAACCAACTCAGAAAAATCTGAAAATTTCAAGAAAACTCTAAAATAATACTAGGAAGCTAGGAAAAATGGAAAAACAAGTGCTTGTTTGCAAGAAAATGAAACTGCTAAGCCAAGTCCTAATAAATAAGCACTTGAATAAGCCAAATGATCAAAACAAGCCCTCAACAGTTTACAGAGGTTATAATATGCTAAAATAACAAGAATTCAACAAGTTACAACTATCTTATGCTACTGAATCACAAGCTACAACAGATTTGATGTTTTGACCTTTAAGCTAAAAACAGATTTTGGCTAGCTACTTTAAGCCCAAGAATAAGCAACACAATAAGCTAAAAGTGAAAACTACAAATTGTAAACTAAAGCAGACCTGGGTGAGAGTGTCTAAACCAAAACTCAGACCTGGGTGAGCTCATATGATCCCTATGCAACCCTGGACAAAATCTGAGAAAACTCAGTATCAACTGAGAGTTGTGAGCAGGGGAGTTATGACCTAAAAGAGGAGCAGATTTGAGACCTTTAACAAAATTGCAAAATTCCACAAAAATGCTTATAAGTAAAAAGACCAGGTGAAGTTTCTAAAATGCCAAGGTTCACTGATATTGGCTCAAAGATGAGCTCATGAAAAATCCATGCAGTTGGCCCCAAAACAGGTTTTTGCTACTTTTGACTTTTGAAGAGATATAGACAGTTGACTTATGTGAGTTTTAATCTTGATTTAAGGACTGATTATGATGTTAATGATTGAAATGAGACTAAAGCAACCTATGTTTAACAGTTCTAAACACAAAACAAGAGTTTTGCAAATCCAAAACTCACAACAGTGAGCAGTGAGACAGATTAGGATGAGCTTTGACTTAGGTGATGTGTAGGTACAAAATGAAGACAGATTTAAGTGTAAATAAACTAACAAAGCATAGCACAACACATCTTAACCACTGCAAAGGCCTTAAAAATAGATTAGTCTACAAAACCAAACACACCTTTATCTTACTGTTTTGCAAAATTAATGGAACCAACACTGAGCAAGCTTGTTTCAATGATCAATCTAAATTAAGTTAACTTAATTACACCTACTTGAACAGATTTTAACTAATTTTGACAGCAGAAACAGATTATGCTATTGAACTAGATAACAACTTACAAAATGTCCTTTAGCCACTATGGCTTGAATTCAAGTAACCAGAGAACCAAAGTACCACTAACCTATCCAAACCCCTACCCTAGCTCAATATCAACCCAATTCCATGGCTGCTTCACCCATTGACCAAATCTGCATCATATTTGCCCCTGTTTGACTTTTGTTGACCAAGTCCCAAGATTACTTAAATCTTGAATGTGAGCTTGTACAAAGTTATAATAAGCTTATTTAAGCTTGTTGAAGCTTAAAGATAAGCTAAGAAAAGCTTTGATACATAAGTTTGAAATTGAGGATTGCAACAGTAAGCTTAACTAAGCAAAATGGTAATTTGACTTAAATTGAGACTTGAAAATGATTTATATTGATACAAGAACTTAAACTGAGTACATTATAACAAAAGGTTACAGATTTTTGAGCTTAACTAAAACTTAACATTAAAAACGACATTAAGAAATATTTAAAAAACTACAAGACTCCCCTAAACTCTTCCTTCTTCTTTCTTTTATAATCCAAAGTCTTTGTCTCTCTCTTCTGAATAGTTCCCATCAATCCTTAGCCATTGGATGGCTTCAATTGATCCTAGCCGTTTAAATGAGATTTTGGCGCCAATTTGGTTATCTGCCAAATGGGGTTGAGTGAGGGGGGGGGGGGGGAAGATGCATTAAATGCATATTGGAGGGTAGCTAAGGTGGAGGGGACATGGTGGAGTGGAATTGAGGAGGGGGAATGGGTTGTTGCTTTGTTGCAGGATAGCAGGTGGAGATGGTGGACTTTGGCGCGTTTTTGTGGTTTGACCAGACATTGACTGGGTATTAATAATAGAAAGGGGTCCAAAACTCATTATGACAGGGGGTCACATGGTGTCAAGGGTCCAAAATTGGTTTGACAAGGGTTTAAATGACAAGGGACCTTGGTGTAAATTCTGAAAATTGAGGGGTTACTTCTGCCAATTATGCAAAGTTATTCCAAGGGACCACAAGTGACAATCTTCAAAAGTATAAGGACCAAACTTGCCATTTTGCAATTTTCCAGGGGCCATTTCTGCCAAATTTCAAAATTGAAGGACTAAACTTGTAATTTTCTCAAACTTTTTATATTTTTCACCAAAGGACTAAATTTGACAACTTATGATTTAAAAAGGACCTTTGGTGATTTTTCTTTTGAAATTAGGATTCAGGGACTATTTTTGACAACTTTTGAAACTTGGGGGACTGAAACTGCCAATTATGCAAACTTTGCTCATTTTTCATCTGATTTTAAACATTTTGCATCTGAAACATATAAAATGCAATTTTGGAATATTTTCAGTGTTTTGATGCATTTCTGAGCATTTTTAGACGTTTTGCAGTTCAGATTGACCCAAAAATGATGAGTATTTACACACTCATCAATATCCCATGATTGCTCTGCATTAAAGTCGCTGAGTCTTCCACCGGCAGCTCGATCAATGGATCGTCGAGTGATGAAATCGGTATGATCATAGAAGATTTGGATTTGAAGCCAAAGATCAATGCCATGGTGTGGAAGTCTACGGAGTAATTCCTTAAATCGAGTCCATGCTTTGTAAAGAGACTCACCTTGGAGCTGCTGGAATGTCAAGATGTCTCGCCTAAGCTTAGTGGTTCTCCCCGGTGGGAAAAATTGAGCAAGGAAGCGAGAAGTAAGATCATCCCAACTTGAGATGGATCCGGCGGGAAGTCGCTCAAGCCAATTACTAGCTTGGTCCCGTAGAGAGAATTGGAAGAGACGCAGGCGCGTGGTCTCCCGAGTAGTAGCATCAAGGTCGATGGGGTCGACGATTTTGAGGAAATCCCTCAGATGCTGATTTGGATCTTCGGAACGAAGTCCATGGAATGCACATCCGTTTTGCACCAACCGGATGGTGTCGGATCGCAGGGCCGTAGTTTGGGCTTGGTCGGGAAGCTCAATGGTGTTCCTATAGCCTAGGTGGCTTGGTCTCGAGTATTCACCAAGAGTACGGGCTCTTGGCGGGTCATTTGGTGGTGGGTTGATGAATGGTAGTGGGTTATCACCTTCCATGATGAAAAGTGATGGAATTACGAACAAAGGTCACGAAGAAGGGGGATAGACTAAGAGAAATCTAAAAATGAGAAAAAAGTTTACTTGATAGGAATCAAGCAAAGAAACCTAAATGATGTGGACTACTAACTAGCTATTCTATTCCCCGGCAGCGGCGCCAAAAACTTGATAGCGCTACACGCGTCGTTCGGGGTCAAAGGAACTTCCTTTTCTTCGAGCAAGTTTTATAACACCCTAGGCAGTGAACCTAATCGTTGTAGTGTAGTAATTAGGGTAAGCCACGGGTATTGATATCGTTCTCTAGGGGAATAGGAATGCTAGTAGGGAGTTACTACGCTAAGGTTAAGGTTGAGGAAGATTATTTTTTATCTTTTTATATTTTATGAAAATGGAAAGGTACGAATCTCGGGTATTGGATTTGGGGGGTTGGTATTTCTACCGATTACTCTACTATTATCTAATTATCTAAACTAAGGTTGTGGGAGTCTATGTCTAATTAATGTGTGCTCGTATGATAGTTTAAAGATGTGTTTACTTAGTTTGTATTACTCCTTAATTATCTCCTATTGATGGTTGAGTGTCACGTCTTATTCCTAGTTGCGTTGTGTGTCTAAAGTTGTAGGGTATGCGTTTCTCCCTAACTCTTCGAACTTACCAAAGGGTCTTGTCTACAAACCCACTAGAGATTATAAACTCCTACTCTAAGGCGCTCTTTGGATGGTTTAGCCTACAATTACTCAGGTAATTATACTCTAAGGTTCACAAAGATGAATCAAGCATTAAGTACACAACGAATGACCTATCGCATTACTAGATCATTAATCAACTAAGATAAGAAACAACCAATCAATATTCAATAATTAAGTTTCATACTTCCTAAGCAAACACACAAATAAATTAGCCGGACATGGAGAACATGCAAGCATACACACAAATAATCAAAGACACAATTGAATTAATGAAGTAAAGACTTATCTTGATGTAAGATAGGGTTTAAAACCCTAAAATACTGTACAAGACACCTTAGGTTCGGTTTTAGGTTTTTACTCCAAAGACTCTCCACACAAAGACTGAAAAATTCGGATTCTATATATAAGATTACAATTGCGACGGCGTCACCTTATGTTTAGTGACGCCGTCGTGTCGCCGCCATTAGGGTTTCGTCTTGGCCACGTTAACCTTGCGACGGTGTCACCTTATGTCCGTGACGCCGTCATCTTCAGCTTCTGACGTCGTCTGGATTGCATCTAGGCCGTCTGAGTAGCGACGGCCTACTCTTCCATAACTGGACGTCGTCACTTGAAAATACGAGTTTTGGGTTCTGGATCGTCTCAATAATTTTGGGACGGCGTCGGCAATAGCACCTGACGTCGTCGCCTTATACTTTCAGCAACTGTGAGTGTCTCGATTTTGACTTTGGCCATTCCAGCATTTTGCCTTCACGAGACCTAAAAAGTGAAAAGGAACGATATTAAGCAATAACGGATACAAAAGTGATCAAATAAGGACTTAAACGACCCCTCAAAATGGTACCTTTTAAAACCTTATCACAGGTGTATCAGGTATAAGGGTAGTATCAGGTTGAGCAGCGGAAACAGCGGATACACCTGTAGCACGTTCATCAATGTCATCACTAAACAGTGGAGCAAATAGCGTTTCCATTTGTTGACGAGTAAGCTGGGGGCTTAGTTCAGATGATGATGGGGTTTGAGGGAAGTTTAAACGGTTGTGACCGGGTTCTAAGCTGTTATGCTCAGAAGCCATGTCAGTAAGTTCATCAAAATTAGCATGAATCATTTCCATAACCTGCTTTGTACGACGATTCCAGATCCAGAAACCTTTTGAATTCTCACAGTATCCAATAAATACTCCAATGTCAGCTTTGGCTTTGAGCTTTCCAAAGTCTTCACGATCATTATTTGGGTAGCAAAGAGATCCAAATACATGAAAGTGTTTGAGATTCGGTTTGCTGTTGTGGATAAGCTCGAAAGGTGTTTTGTTGTGGCGTTTTGTGATCATTGAACAGTTTTGAGTATAGCATGCAGTTAATACAGCTTCTGCCCATAAGTAATCTGGAAGTTTAGCATTAATTAACATTGTTCTTGCAGCTTCCACTAACGTTCGATTTCGTCTTTCAACAACTCCGTTTTGTTCTGGTGTCCGTGCAATAGATGTTTGATGCTCTATTCCCATTTTCTCATAAAATTCTCGAAGAGTTTGATTCATAAATTCAGTTCCTTTGTATGTTCTGATTTGGCGGACGGTGTTCCGGAGCTGAACTTGAATTTTCGTGAGAAAGGTGATGATCATCTGTGGAGCTTGGTCTTTTCTTCGAAGAAAGTGGACCCAAGTCCATCGTGAATAGTCATCAACAATTACCAAGATGTAGCGTTTGCCATTAATCGTTTGCACACGCATCGGGCCACACAAATCCATGTGAAGAAGATGAAGCACATGCTGAGAGCTGTGTTCCACCTTTGAGGGAAAATGAGCATGGGTGCTTTTTCCTTGTTCACAAGCTGAACATAGGTGATCTTTAGAATACCGGAATCTTGGGAGACCTTCAACAAGTTTGTGTGGAGCAAGGTTGGTGATGGTTTGAAAGTTTAGATGTGAGAGACGACGGTGCCATAGCCAAGATTTTGTAGATGTTGCCTTTGAGAGTAGACAAATGGGAGATGAAGCAACCATGTCTTGCATTGAGATTGTATATAAACTAGAATTGCGAGAGCCAGACATAAGATCGTTTCCTTGTAGATCACGAATGAAACAAGTTTTCTCCCTAAAAGCAACTTCCAAATCTCCATCACAGAATTGACCGACAGAAAAGAGATTGTGACCGAGGCCTTCCACATAATAAAACCTGCTAATTTCAATATTGTCATTGATATAATCTCCGTAGCCCATGATAGCTGCGAAGTGATCATTCCCGAATCTGACAGTGCCAATGAACTTTGCAATAAAGTTTGATAACAGTTTAAGATTGCCTGTCATGTGTCGGGAACATCCGCTATCAACAATCCAAAGGATGATCTGTATCACCTGCAGTACATACAGACGACACAGATGGAATAGAAGTAGATGTGGAACCCGAAGTGTTAGAAGGTTCCGAAGCAGTTATAGTAGAAATACACACATCAATGAATTTAGGAATCCATTTAAATCCTAATGTATTATGTATCCATTTCTGCCATCTCCAACTAGTCTTAGCTTTAGTCTTAATGAATGCACTAGGTGGTACTACATTCCTTGGAGGTGATACTGGAACTACAGGGACATCAATGCGTTTCTTAGAGTCTAAGGAGGTCGGTTTACCAAGCACAGACTTAGAAGCATTAGTGGGCCTAGAGGTATTCCGGTTCTTAGGATTCCGTAAACGAGACAAGATAGCTCTAGCAACACATTTGTCATGACAATCAGAAAGCATACTTTTACAAAAAATAACACAAGAAGCATCAGACTGAATATCAAAAGTACTTAAAGGTTTAGCATTCGTTACAACACTTTTTCCATTACATTTGTCAGACGCAATATCTAAAGTGGGTGCAACATGAGTCTTATTTAAAATCCTAGGGTGTTCTTCTACTTCAGCATTCTTTATTGATCTTTTCTTAGGTTGCAACTTCCTATTCTTCCTTGTATTGCTCCTAGGCTGTGAAGTGCGGACGTTGGGAAAAGATGCAACTATTCCTATTTCAGTAGAGGGAAACACATTAGTATCTTTTGTTTTGCCAGTAGGCATTCTGGGTTCACGTTTGCTAAGTGTTACAGGTGCAATTCTCTTAAGGATGCTAGGCTGAACTTGTTCATACTTTCCTAACATTTCCCTTAACTTAATGATAGTGTGCACCAAATCTTGATTTTCAGAACGAAGATTTCTAGCAAAATTCATAACTTCTTTAGTGTGTGCAAGATAATGATCAAGTTCGTTTGATGCTTCATCACGAGTCTGTTTGAGTAAATCAAATATGACACCATATTCCTGTTTAACTTTTGAAAGTTCATGTTCATATTTTGAGATTTGACACTTAAAAGACACGTTTTGATCATCCATTTGCTCAAGTTTTGGATTAATATTTTTTTCATGCAACTTGGCGATTTTATTTTGAAAAACAAGTTGTTGATTGTGAATATCCTTTTGACACCAATTAAGACGACGTTTTGCATTTGAAAGTTCGTTTGCCAATCGTTCATTTTCAACTTTTAAAGACTCGATCTGAAGCACATTATCAGTATTCTCAACAATTTCAACAGAATTAGCAGAGATATGATCAGATGTGTTGATCCCAGTTGAGCAAACGATCTAATATAGAAACTGACTTGTAACAAAAGCTTATCAAGTATTACGCGGAATTTAATACTTAATCTTAAGAAGAAGAACAATTAACATTCAACACCTCAATATTATTTATTAATACGAATACTCTTACAGTATTAGGGTTTTGCAACCTTAAAGTGTATCGACCTTAGATATAAATCATACGTATATCTAACCTAACCTAGGACCTCCTTTTATAGGCTAAGGAGTCCTATACAATATACAATACGTAACCTACAAGATAAATATCTTTTCCATATTTATCTAATACAATAAACTAACCGACTATACAAGACTAGCAGTGCTTACTATATACTATCAGTGGTTACATAATACTACTAGCCGCGGTTGTCTTCATCCGTGGTTATACTCTTCTATCCGTGGTTACATCAAGCCTGTCTGTGGTTCGAGTACTTAGAGTAATTCTTTATCCAAGGAACCTAAAACCCAACAATCCTCCCCTAAACTTGATAAATTCCAACAGAATTCTTCAAGTTTTCTTTAAGCTCAAAACATCTGAATTGGAGGATGTAGCCAAACACTTACTAGCTTTAAGTATCTTCTCATACTTCTTCAACAAATCATAAGCTTGACCATCATAAGATACTAACATCTTGATACAACCAGGCTTCAACATCTGAGCAATTATTCCTGGATGCTTATTCAGTTGTGGATAATCACCTTCTACAAGCATATGAATAACCTTTCCAGAAACAGTTAAAACATGAACTCCACAAGTTTGATATAAAAACCATCTAGTAACTTTACCATTGTAGAGTCCTTGCCATTCAGGTTCAGCATGAGTAGGTTCAAATAGAATCTTCAAATTATGATAGACCAGCCTCTCATGATAATCATTTGGATGTACTTCACCAAATTTATTCTTGTAAAGTATCCAAAGATTCATCAAATCATCTCTATCAAAATACTGAAGCATTTGTGAAAATTCATTATACTCAGAAACTTCATTGTTGAGTCTTTGAGTTTTCCAAACTCCTTCACTTCCAACTAAAAGCTTAAACTCATAAGAAATGATTTGATTTACATCTTCAACAACTTTCAATCTTTTAGAATCAGATGTCACCTGAACCTCAGATTTTCTTTTTCTTTTACTTTGCATCCGTTCATCATGTTCTTTAATCCACTCTTCTTCCTTTTTAGAATTCATTGGACATAAATCATCATGATTAATTCTCATACATCTCTCATAAATCTCAAAAATTCTTGCAAATGAACAACTACTGAGATTATCAGAAACATATATGCCTGAATTCTTGATAATCTTCATCAATACATTCCTCAGCTGAGCAATAGTAGGAGGTTTCTTTCTTACAACGCGCTTCTTTTCTTTACTAACCTTCCTTGCCAATATACCCAAAAGTCTAGCTTTTTCTTCATCATCAAACAAAGCCCATTCTTGTACAGTATACTCATCATTTATTAATTCAGAAGCTTCAAGATAGTTTTGTGATTCATACCATGTAGCTAACAATTTCTGACTAGCTTCCTCTTCATCTTGCTTTCTCTTCATCAAAACTGCTTTATCCTCATCTTCCATACTTTTAGCATACTCTGCATCATAAGCTTCTTGTTCTGCTTTATTTTTAAACTTCAGTACTACCTCTTTACCTTTTCCAACATTAGCTTTAACCACTTTCTTCTTCAAAGGTTCACCAATAACCAAACTTTTACCTCTGGGTTTAGTAGCAGTAGACTGAACAAATAAAATAGGTGCAATGATGGTTGTAGGTATAGATGATGTTTTGCTCAGATTAATCAATGTACTTGCAGCTTCTTTCTCTACTTCTTTAGACTTAGGTGGTATTATAGAGAGAGTTGTGACAACAGTAGAAGTGGTTATGATAGCAGTGGGTGTGACAGTAGTAGGAACAATAGCCAAGTCTGAAACTGCATCAGTGGTTACAAGAGTACTAACCATGGTTTCAGGTATACTATCAGTTGTTATGTTCTGCACTACTTCAACATTCTTCAATTTTTCAAGAACAACCTCATTCCCATCTTTATCAGAAACCAAAAAATCTTGATCTCCACTATCAACATCTTCTTCCATAGGTACACTAACAGATACATCCACAGCCTCCCCTGAATTCATGCCATCACTCCTCCCCTATTTGGATACATCATTCATATTCAGAGCAGTAGAGGAGTCCACCTTCTTTTTCTTTCGTCGCAGAGCTTTGAAAACAGCAACTCCAGGTCTTTTCACTTTCTCCAAAACCAATACCCTATGCTTCAACCTCCGAATATCCTTACCTTGAAACACAGATAACTCCTGTAGACCTGAAATTGTATCCTCCATTTTAGCACACTTAACCGTCAATTCATTTAAACGTTCAAGAATATCCTCCCCACTTCGACCTGTGTGAACTGGTCCGAGAGGTGGTTCATTGGAAAAGTCATCATGTACAAAGTCATTAACCGTCAATTCAATGTCAGGTTCCAATCTATCCTCATCACTTCGAGCTGTGTTAACTGCTCCGATAGGTGAATCCTTGGATATAGAAGACATAGCACCAGACCGAGCCTGATCATCTATGTACCCTGTAGCAGCCAGTTGGCTAGGGATACCTCCACCTGTGTTAAGCTCCAAAGAACCTTCCACATTAGGAGTTGCCAAAGGTTGGGTATTATTGATGTTTCCACTATCCTGACCAGCATCAAAGCATGAATCAGTAGTGGAAGCCCTTCCAATCATGTCACCTCCACTCCATGTGACAGCCTCATTACCCATACCACTAACACTAGCCTGATGAAGCTTAGTGCCCTGTGTTCTCCTAGTCCATTATGCAAGACCTTCATTAAACTCAGAATCAGTAGGCAAAATAAGCATGTGAGGAAATAAAGGAACATCTCTAATGACAACATTCTGTGGCTGATTCCGCATATGTGCAAAAACTCTAGGAAGCATACGATGTACATCATACTCTCTAGCATGTTCAATAGGTTCCTTTATTTGATGTTCCACAAGCAGTTGAACAAATCTAGGATACAAATAGTATTTACCCTTCTTCCTAATGTTCTGAACTAACCCCTCATAAATCATCCTAGACCAGTTAAACTTCCTCCCATCAGACAAACAAATAATAGCAGTAGCAATTTTGGAAGGAAAGTCATTAAATCCTGTGGTCTTGTTACTCATACACATCAACAAAGTGTGAATCAAAAACTTCCATTGTTGTGAAAACAAACTCTTAAAAAATTGTACCTTTTCACCTCTGTATGTGTATCCTAATCTCTCTAAACCAGCAACAATCTCAACATCTAAAAGATTATCAACACCATCAGCATCATCAAGCCTCAAAACTTCTCTAATGATTTCCTTAGAAACAGAAATAGCATTCTCATCCACCTTAGTACTAAAAACCTCCAAGCCATCAACCTCTTCAAGTTTAGCATTCCTCTAAAACTGATGTACGTAGGCTTTAAGAATGGTAGGTTCAACCGGTAAAGCATAGTGAATGGGACTGTGAACAAGGAAATCAATCATTTGATGAAACCCTTCAGATCGAGCATTCTTAGTAAGTACAGCAACAAGGTTATGTGAAGTGGAATACGTCTCAGCCATTGTGATTAATGATGTATATGAAGTGGGTTTTGTGAATAAACCAAAGAAAATGATTAGGGTTTAAGGATATTGCCAATTGGAAGTGGTTAGAAAATCAAAGAAATTGATCCATCCGTGATTTTGGGGAGTGTTATATACTTTCGCCAAAGTGTAGAAACAACCCCTGTAGTATCCAAAACAGAGGATCAGACTATCCGCTGTTCCATAACAACTATCCGCAGTTGTAAGTAACCATCAGTGGATACAGATAATGACTCCTCCCAACTGTCCAAATTAGAGAAAGCAAATCTGTGCCAATTGAAAAATGATCTCACAAGATATGAAGGATTACACAATTTTTTTTTTTTTTTTTTTTTTTTTTTTTTTTTTTTTTTTTTTAACAAACACAAGTAGCTCACACACTAGCTCCTATGAATACAAATCCTTCATACCTGCAATTCAAAAACACAAAACAAACACAGAGACAAAGATTATAGTTGTCAGTGGTTAAAAACCTCCACACCAGCTCTGATACCACTTGTTGATCCCAGTTGAGCAAACGATCTAATATAGAAACTGACTTGTAACAAAAGCTTATCAAGTATTACGCGGAATTGAATACTTAATCTTAAGAAGAAGAACAATTAACATTCAACATCTCAATATTATTTATTAATACGAATACTCTTACAGTATTAGGGTTTTGCAACCTTGAAGTGTATCGACCTTAGATATAAAACATACGTATATCTAACCTAACCTAGGACCTCTCTTTATAGTCTAAGGAGTCCTATACAATATACAATACGTAACCTACAAGATAAATATCTTTTCCATATTTATCTAATACAACAAACTAACCGACTATACAAGACTAGCAGTGCTTACTATATACTATCAGTGGTTACATAATACTACTAGCCGCGGTTGTCTTCATCCGTGGTTATACTCTTCTATCCGTGGTTACATCAAGCCTGTCCGTGGTTCCAGTACTTAGAGTAATTCTTTATCCAAGGAACCTAAAACCCAACAATATGCATATGTGACAGATTGTAATAACACAAGATTATTGATATCAGCACAAATAACATTTTCCAAGAGTTGATCAACATCTTTTCTCAATAATTTCTTTTTACGTTTAGTATTTGATGTTTCTGTTTTCTCGAAAACTGTTTTCATTAGACCAAGTTCCTTGTGAAAATCCCTTTTCCAATATAGTGCACAAGTTTTCAAATTTTTAACATGGGGTAAAAGTCTTTTCTGAAGAATGTCTCGATGTTCTCGTGCCATTGGCGATTGAAAATGTTCAACTTTTATTTCAGAATGAAATTCAATCTCACGTTCCAAAATTTTGATGTCAGATAAGAAAGTGTCAAAGTATTTAATGACTCGACAACTTTTGGCTTTTGTTTTAACTTCACTAAGTGAAGGTAAAGGACCATTAATTTGTGCACCATTTTGTTTGGGACTAACTTCAGAAACTAGTGTGATAACAAAAGGTTTGTTAGAAGTATCTTGTTGTTTGACAAAAGTGACGGCTTTTGAATAGTTAAATGGTTTGTTATAAACGACATTTTCCATTTTTTACTGACTCTCGGCATCTGCATCTAATTCCTCCATGCGATTATATTCAACAACAGTCATAATTGAATCATCAATTCTATGTTCTGCACTGTAAACATCAGGATTTGGTTTGAATGCTCTGTTTGAAAACTTAGGTTTGTAATCAGCAAGAATTGGTCCATATCCATTTGGATTAGGTTTAAAAGTAAACTTTTTAATTGTTGTGATTGACTCACCATGTTTGTAAACAACATTTCGAAACTCTTTGATTTTGGTTTGTAAGTCGACAATTTATTCAAGATAGTTATCTATTCGTTTCGTGGAATGTTGTTTGTACTCAGAGAACTGTTTTTGACAAGTTAACAATTCAGCCTTGGCTTTTTGAGTTTCCAAAGTAAGAGCGTTAAGTTGTTTTTTATGTTCATGTTTCAGTTGTTCTACTTGAGACAACAAAGCATTCTTGGAAGCGGCTAGATCACGTATCTGTCGTTCTAATGATTTTTCGTTTTGATGAGATTTAGCAAAAGCGACTTCAAAACCTTTTTCACGGTTTTCTTGAGTTTTAAAAAAATTGATTTGTCGAAGTAAGCATTCATTATCCCTAATTAACAGTGCATTTTTCTCTTTTAATTTCGTGCAAATTTCCAACCGAGAGTGTTGGTCTTTAATTAAGGTCAGGAGCTCAATTTCTCTATTAGACCGAAGCTCATTTTGTTCAACGTGAGTCTCAACATGATCATTATTTAGATCCTCAAATATAATCACAGAGTCAACTTGATTATCAATATTAACCATAAGGTCATCTTGATCGTCAAATATAACGACGGGATCTATTTGATAATCATCGGAATGAGATGTGGATTGCTCATGTTGAACACTCTGATCCTGGTCGGATGGAGAAATTGGCGGAGATATCAGATCAGGGATGAGTATATTTTGTTCAGGTACCTGAGACAAGCCATCAGTGTCATACACTAGGCCTGTGTCACTCATGTGTAGAGCTTGCATTTGTGCCATCAACATCACTGCTGCATTAGCCTGCAAGTCTTCCATGTCATCATCAGAGTCTGCATCTGCCATAAAGCTCTGTTCCTTGTTGTTAAGAGTTCCACCAGCTTCATCCTAAAGAGCCAAGAGCAAAGCCTCTTTGAAATAAGCACTGCCTCTTGTCCTCGGCTTAGGACATGCATTAGCCAGATGACCCTTTTCATTGCAGTTATAACAACGAAGACCATTAACCCCATTCTGAGCATTCCCCTGTTCAACCACTTGAGCTCTCTGTTGTTGTGGAGCACCCTGGTTATTCCTTCCAATAGCATTAAACCCTTGACCACCTCCCATCTGACGGCCATAACCACGGTTTTGAACTTCAACACGTCCATTGTTCACAACAGCTTGATTCCTTGTGTTGGATGAGGAACGCGATTGTTGGATTTGTTTGTATATCGATCGAAGGCTTTAGCAATCATAACAAATCCTTGTTGCAATTCATCGAAGGCAGCAGAGTCCTCATCAGTTTCACTGTAAAGTGCTTGAGCATTGTTGTTGTTGTATGGAACCAATTGATTTTGTTGAGGTTGTTGCTGTGATTGATCATATGGTGTGATGGTTGCCGTTGGTTGAGGAGTGGGTTGAGGAGCTGTTTGAGGAGGAAGATTAGTTTGAGCCCACAAAGCAAGTTGTTGATTATCAGGAATTGTCTGTGAAGTCGGGAGTCCACGGATAGTCCTTTCTTTGTCAACTTCTTTTTGGTGAGGCTTCAAATAGTCATACAACAATCCGTATGAAGCATGATGAAGGTTCTTAGCTTGACGGAGAAAGATGACATACTTCTCCCATTCCGGACCAAGACTACTTAGGAACTTAGTGTTGACAGCAATTCGAGGCATGATGATGTTGTGTTTGTCCAAATCATTAATGATGTCTGAAAAGCGATGATGATATGACTCTAATGTCTCTCTAGGTTCAATCATGAAGTGTTCATAGGCCAAGTAGATTTTGGATTCCATGTCTTCCTGATTGAGTGTTGTGCCTTCCATTAGAAGATGAATATGTTCCCACATTGCTTTAGCTGTCTTTTGAGCATCAACACTTCGAAGGATCGGATTGGGTAGTCCCAAAAGGATGTATTGCATTGCTAGTTCATCGGCTTCAAAGTGTAGAAGTTCATCACCAGTGAGGTCGGATATGGTTGCAATGTTGGTGACAGCATCTCTTGGTGGATTGGCATCTGGATCTGAGGGTGTAATAACAGTAGGCATCTGAAATGGACCTTCCATAATGACCTTCTTTAAGAACTTTCCATGTGGCTTCTTTAGATCACAAAACCTAAAGAACCTTATAACCCATTGATCATAATTACCGGGAGTGAGCACTGGAGGTCTATCAAGTGAGCCAGCTTCATGAATTGATTGTTGGCTACTTAAGGCTTCACACATCTTGCCAAACCATGTCGGTTCCTTCATAGTATTCCTGGATGGATGTTGATTGTAGAAGTTTGTGTAAGGTTGTACTTGAAGACTAGGTGGTGGTTGAACCATTTGTGGTGGTGGAATTGCTCCAAGTTGTGGAGTATGTTGTTGATTAAATTGTTGTTGATAAATTTGTTGTTGATGATTAAATTGTTGATGCTGTGGACTTAGTTGTTGTTGTTGATAAGTGTAGGGAAAATAGTTAGAGTATGGTGGTTGTGACATGTTGAAAAACTTGTGTTGTTAAATGGATCTTTGTAGTCGAATGAACCGTTGTTGATGAAGAGTCCTTAGGCGTAGAAATCACAGAAAAGCCAAGTACCACTTATGCTTAAAAACACCAAAGTTACGCGTAACAGCAATAGTTACGCGTAGGATTAGCTTACGCGTAAGTAAGGAGAAAACACTAAAGTTATGCGTAAACAAGAAGTTAGGCGTAGAAAACTTAGGCGTAGGATTAACTTATGCGTAAGACAAAGCTTAGGCGTAAGATGAATCTTATGCGTAAAAAGTTCTACGCGTAAGCTTAAGCTTATGCGTAAATTTAGGGTTTTGCCCAAATGATCTTTTAGACTATCACAGTGCAAAAGATATCCAAAGTCGAAGTGTTTTCAGGCTTATCCAAGCAAGAAAATCACCGAGTAAGTCACGAAACTGAAGATCAAACCAAGGAACAGTTACGCGTAAGTTTAGGGTTTTACTTACGCGTAGAAACAAGCCAAAAATGATTTCTGCCAAGTGATGTTTCCACACCAGATTTTTGTGATGAGATAGCTTCAATATCACCAAAATAACACAAAAGTGTGAAACTTGATGATCCAAAGCTTAAAAAACAGTTATGCGTAGAACTAGTACCACGTATAAAACCAAGCTCAAAAACAAAGATCTACGCGTAAAGTTTGAAACTTTTTGCCAAAAACAGATATTTTAACACCTTAAAACATTGAAAGTACAAGAATCTTGGATTGAAAAGTGTAAAAAATAAGTTTTTAAGCGAACCAAAGTTGGAACCGTTGTTACGCGTAAGACCGAAACTCACTTTTAACAACAAAAATGATTCACCCAACTATTTGGCGAATGATACCACTGTTAGGTCACCATATTAGTAACACAAGCATCAATATGTAGAAATATAGAAGAGAGAATGATCGGTTGAACAATAACACACACACACACACGTATGAATATAGAATGGTTATGCGTAGGAGTGAAAGTGAATAAATTGAACAACCAACCCTCAAGTGAGGGTTATTACAAGGTATTTATATGAGAGGGAGCTAGGGCAACACTCCTAGTCCTTTCCTTTCCTTATTGGACTTGGGCCTAGGCTTATGGGCCTTCTACATAAGCCTAAGCATAATTACTAACATAAAGGCCATATTAAGCTAACTATTACATATGAATCACTAACACTTGAATAAGGTTTAGGAGTGATTCCAACAAATTGAACTCACGAACCCGAATACACATATACCCAAAGACAGAGAAACTTATACCATCGAAGTAGCAAATTAAGTCCGATAGCCAAAGAATAACCCCGATGTATACTTTTCTCTCCCCTGAAGAAAGTGTATGAAGCTTACGAACCCGAAGTACCCGAATGCCCAAAGAGAGAATAACCGATAACATTGAAAAAGCATGCCGAATCACTGATTATCTCTGCGGATGACAATCTCTGCGGATGTCAACTTTAGAATAAGTGATTATATCTCTGAATCACTGATTAAGCCCTCAAGTGAGACAGCTGAGCATCCCCAATGTACACAATCTCTCTCCCCTGATGATTGTGATAACATCAAAATCATCACACACTTGTGTACCTCTTTTATCTTCAGAAACTTTCTATTACATCACTTCCCCCACGTAGTTGGAATAATAACACTAAAAGCCTTGATGAGTAAAACCTTGAGATTCTCTGCGATCATGACATTTGTCTTCTCGGGATATCTTCAATCACTTAGAAAAGTTAAGTTCATCAAGTTTACTCGCCATGAGTCAAACCTTGAGTTTCTCTGCGGTAATAACATTGTCTTTCCGGGATATCTTCAATCACTTAGAAGAATTAAGTTCATCAAGTTTACTCGCTTTGTGTTTAGATGTGTATCTCCTTCCCCCTTGCTGGTTTTGATACTTCAGAATCAGCAACATATTGTAAGCACGTATACTAGAAATCTTGTTGAGAAGATCATAATTAGCTCAGATGTATCTATGAGAATCAACTTGCTGAAGAAACAAAATGAGCAAGTCTAATTGGGGATTAAATCAGACATTTACCCTCCCTCAATTAGTGCTCTCCCCTAAACCGACAATATTTATAATGAATGCTTGAATAAAGAAGAAGTCTTTAGATCTTTAAATGCAACTCGTCTTTAGTCTTCTAACATGTAGCAGAAAATGTAGAACAGACTGTAGACTCGACCTTCTTCAAGATTGTCCAATTGGGGAATAGAAAGTTAACATCTTCATCTCACCAAATGCGTTCCAATTACCTTATATGTAGCAAATCTCCTTAACTAAAATCCCTCCCAATCAAACAAGAACAGAAAGATGTTCATCAAAGAAATCAGCCCAAGCAACTAGAAGCACTTTGTCATTTAATCATATCAGTCCATGTGAAGATGTCAACCAACATCTCTTAGTATAAACTCCATGTAGAAATGACCCGATAAGAAGAAGCTCGGTTCTTACATGAGTTTGGAGCCGTTTGACCATTTATTCTCTAATAACAATCAACCATGCAGAATTATCATACTTCTTCTCCCCCTCAAGAATTGCATACGAAGATGCCATTCTTGATTAAATAAGTGAAATCATCCAAATGTAGTCTATTCACACTTCTCCCCCTCAAAATTAGCACATGATGTCGCCATCGTCATTATAGTTGAGCAAGTGAAATAAGAAAACAATCAACGGTAGCCCGGTTCACTTGATAATCGAAAGCACATGGAAAAAGCATGAAGCATGTTGATGAGAATGGTCATAATAGAGAAGATTTCTCTTCTTTAGAAGATAAAGCGCACTGAAGCGTACAATCTTCTTTTCTTTAGAGTACGAGGCATGAACTGTTGTGTTCATACGTCATAATGATGAAGTACGAGGCCTGAACAGATGTGAACAGACGTCATAATCTCTCTCTTTTCAGCTCTCTTAGCAAAACATGTAATCATCCCCATTATCATTCTGTAGGCTCTTTATCATGACTGATGGAGAAAACCCATAATGATGAATTTGACCCTGAAGTAAACTACCCCAAACTCGTGACTTAAACTTGCACATATGTAACAAAGAGCGGTGCCGATTTCCATTAGCATCTCTAAGTACTCTCTATGTACTCTATACTCTTCAACCAACCAACCATCAAGTATAAGACGTACATTACCTCTTGAAAATCCACAATTGAATGTGACACTGAGCACTACAACGTAACTCCTTAAAGAGATAGTTATTTTGTAGTGGTATGAGCCTAATTCCCCCAAGTGGTAAAAGAAAAGGTAAAAGACACCCAACAATAACTAGATTTCCAAGTCTTCATTTTTTATAATAAGCTCGAACAAGGATCTTGAAGAATCTTTATCCAACCATCCCCGATACCTTCATATACTAAGTACATTCGCCCGTGAAATTTCACTTCAACCTCAAATAAATAATACTGAATTAACGCCGTTGTCACATCTTCTGAACTGCTCAAATCTAGCCTTCTTTGACATTTAAATGAACTTTGATAATGGTTTCATCCCGACCATGGTTAAAAGCACGTAACCCCGTAAAACCTTGTAATACCCAAACTGCCATGAGGACAATCCAAACAAACACCCAAATCTTGAGGTACACCCTTTTATCCCTTCTTCGAAGCAGAAACCGTAGCACCAGCATCAGATAATATCCCAAAATACGCTTTCCTTTCTCCAGGATGGTTCATTATCACGGGATTTTACAATTCTATGGTGTAAACCGAGAAATATTCTCTTTCGCGGGATTTTAAAAAACCAAGAATAAACCGTGAGATCGAACCGAAAATGCACTTTACTTACATCAGGATGATTCCATTGTCACGGGATTTTACAAGTCTATGATTTAAACCGAGAAATAGTTTCTTTCGCGGGATTTTACAAAATCAAGACAAAACCGTAAACAATGTCAGCTTGAATGTGTAATGACAATTTTGGTTTATGTGAATTTCTGTTTTAGGGGAACATGCAGCGGTTCATCAACAAATCACCTTCATCATCAACAATATCATCAACCATCCAATAAATACTTTGGTAAACACATCATTCACGCATTCTGTCGGCTGATGCTTTGACCACTTGGTGAAGTAAACCCGATATGTCAAAACTTGATCATGAAGTAAAATTCTCAGATTTGCTACTTAAACTTGTACTAATCCTCGTGAAAAAGAAACGGTGTACCCAATGTACAAAACCTCTTGACATATCCTCAACTGCGTGAGACACCAAAGTGATAGCTACGTTGTGGGTTAAGTGAGAAAGGAATTACAACCGTAACTAAATAGCCAAGTCTTTATCACACACTATAAACACCCAAACAAGTCATCTTCGCGGAAGGGTAGAAAGAAAGAAGACGAAATAAGTAAACGCGCCCGGAAAAACCTCACTTCAAATCCAAATAAGAAATACCGTCTAAACAACCCCGTAGTCAACCTAGTTCAAATAAACAATTTCAAGCCGTGAGGAAATTTTATCCATGAAAATGTATATACCAAAGTATGACAAAGAATCTCAACAAATCATCAACTCGCATCAAATCACATCACCAAGTCTTTACATCAAAACACATGATCAAATCTCATAACCCGACAAATCTCATCCTCATTAAATCATTTCAACACGTCTCACATCACATCATAAATCAACTCGCATAAAATCCAAATCATGAGAAACCCATCTGACCCAATCATGTGAAAGGTCCAAACTCGGTTACTTGTAAAAATCAATGCCCAGTCAATGAAGGTCAATCCAATCATCCACGTCTAATGTCCAAATACAACAGTTTGAACCGTCACTTCATTACCAAATTAATGCCGGTCAAGAACCTCAAAGGCATTTTAATCAAATAATAGCTCAAGCCATGAATTATAATCCCTTCGTGAAAATTATATCCGACCAAAATACCAATCAATGTACCACTTAAAATCAATAGTTATCAAAAACATGTATAGAAAATACAAGTTTTGATATTTCATCTTTGTTAATCCATTTAAGCATGAATGTTATATGCCCATTTACTTGTCAACCCAAAATACAAACGCTTAAGCACATGAAATCATTGAGCCAATATTCACAATAATATTGGATCCAGCCCATCTACGTGTGAGAATCATTGAGCCCGAGCAAGTAATGAGGCCCACATCAAATCAGTTGAATCCGGTCCAACAAACAAATACCTGATCCATGACAATATTAGATTATTAGTGTAACCGGTATTAATATTAGAAAAACCCTAATATTTCTCACAACCACTCAAAACCTAGTCTCATTCTCACTAAACAATCGCCTCCCTCACCAATTGCATTCACCAAACGCTGCTTTCAACACAAAAACTTCATCAAAATGATTCTTATCAAAAGATATCTCAATCACACAACACATATTAAACATCGACCTTTCACTATAACGCCCCATGGTTCATAGACTTGTCACAACAAACCAAGTTTCATGATCGTGTACTCAATAATGGTATCTACCCTTAAAATCATTTGAGCTTTCATGATGTCCTCGCCACAGGGATGGCTAGAGGAAGTGATTGGCATCGAGAACAAACCACGAGAGATGCAACATAAACACGTTCATCAAGACCTAATAAGGGTCTCAGGTAGGTACTAAAATTTATGTTTTTCGTTGTTATTTGTCCATGATCCTTTGAATGAAACAATAATCTGACTTTAACAATCATGTTAAAAATCAGATTATACTAGTTTCGGATAATAATTAAGAAGTAAAGCTTCACACTTTATTGATCTGTGATGATGAGGTGCCACGAAAAAATCTTGAAAAGATGAAACGTGAACCGGATCTGAGATAAGTTTTTCATTTTCGATTTTGTTTTGAGTCATGGTTTTGATGAAGTGTTGGAGTTGAGATTAGGAAATAGTTGGATTAGTTGTTGGAGTTGGATTTGGGTCTGGTTTTCTTTACTTGACATCACGTATTCTTTCTTTGAGGACAGATGAAGTAGTTGTGGCCAGAAGTCGAGTGAGTCTTTGGTCTTTTGTGATGTGCACACATAAGTTGCTTTATTCATCTTCATCACATTTTCTGTCAAGTCGCTAAGGGGTCTCGAGTCAAGTCGCTACAGCATAAATTGTGTCAAGTCGCTAGGTCTGTTAATAACAAGTCGCTAGCTTTTCAGTTTGACTCAAAAGTCAAATCGTCACCAAGTCGCTATAACAGCTTCATTTTTTAACACAACTCACCACGACTTGTAAATACAAGTCGCTAGGCATATTTCTTATACAACTCGCCACACTAAGTCGCTAAATATGAAGTACAATGTATTTGGACACTTTTTGACAAGTCGCTAAGAAGAATGACCACAAGTCGCTAGCAAGATTTCTGAGTTTTTCTGGCGTTATTCCGATCATATATCCGACCACCTTCATAGTTACCCAGAAAACATAGAAAAACTGCATAGAAACTGCATATTATGACTCATTTTGACCAATATTAGACCACCAATAAACTGACCAGATTCATTCTCGAATAAAGAAATGGTACAAAACAATGTAAAAGTGACAAAGACAGATAATGAAAAAGTCACATTTGACCAAAAGGATACAATAACTTGTTGAAAAACTGTTTACCCAAAATATAAACGGAAAACAAATATTCCGACCACCAAAATAAGCGAACCAGTTTAAAACCATGTAACAAAACTTAAAAAAATCATCAACACACAAAAACCTTGGCTCTGGTACCAATTGTAGGATTGTAATATTTATTGTGTTGATGATTCGAGTGGTCTTGGATGATGAAAATACATGTTTTCCATAGTTAGAGAGAAAGAGATGAGAGGGAGTTTCTTGCTAGAGACTTGGTTCACAAATGTGTAAGGTTAGATTAAAGAAAAGCTCTACCCCTTCCATGGATGGAAGGGGTATTTATAGTTACAGAATACACGACCTCCTATCGGCCTGTGGATCAGGCATACAGTGGGTAAAGACCCGTCCTTCCTCCACAGTGTTACACTAAACTATTCTACGCTACTAATTAACTAACTAACTACTAAATAATGTAAATACTGACACGTCTACGAGCTAACATATGCTAGAACTTAATTGGGGTGACCGACACTTTAACATGGAATTTCCAATTCCTAACATTGAGCAACAATCTTTAAAGGGTGTAAGATATAATATAAAATTTGTGTCTTCTTTTGTCACACCCCCCAAATTACTTGTTTTGTAGCGGAATGGAATACCCGGAGGATGACTGCCATAGCATCACAGTTACAGTTATATTGAACGACCTAATGTGTCATTTTGAAAATACATCATTTGATTGAGTAAAATAATCCGAGTTTACAAAGTATAGGTCCCAAAAGTAGTCAACATTAGCGGAAATAAGTTTGTTACAAGCCAAAAGATGTTTTAAAGTGCCATAATATACAAGTGAGACGCGTCGTCACCGCGACTCTATGATAGTCCTTATGCATGCCATGATGATATGCTAACACCTGAGATAAAACATGCTTAAAACAGTCAACACAAAGGTTGAGTGAAATTCATAGGTTTAATTAAGTCGTTTGAACACAATATTCGTAGTGTGAGTTACGTTATTTCACACTCATCGTTGAAAACAAAAAAACATTTATTTCACTAAGTTCATGACAACCAAAGCATAAACCTTGTACCAATAGAAATTGGTAAAATCGTTTCATCGCAGCCATAGTAGGTAAACTTGCCAATTTACCTTATTGATTCGAATATAGTGCGTTCGATTTCCCCTAACTGGGTCAATAAGAACGGGTGTGTTAATTCTAATAGGCCTATTCACAATATTCGCGCTCACTCGCAAGTGACTAATGGTGCATGATGTAGGGACTTCAAACATGGCAATAGAATACTTAGTGACAATAAAGTATTTGGATATAACTTATAGTTCAAAGCATTTTTGTTAGATTAAAAATATAGCATGTATCTCCCCCAAGAGTTTGTAAAACAATTAAGTAATAGAAAGTGGGGCTATGAACTCACGGTAATCCGTAAAAGTTAAAGTACTTGTGAAAGTAAATGAAAATAGTTGAGCATTTATCTCCCCAAAAGTAATTCAAAACGTATAAAAGTAGGGGCTATGAAACTCACTTGATGTAATGATTATGATGGCAAAAGTGAATACACTGAAATGAGGCGCAATCTCTAACTGCAACCTATTATGAATGATATGATCTAATATAAGTCATGTAATAATGTTGTGCATGCAAACTCATATGATATCCATACCACTTGTGCATTTTTGAAAATGAAGTTTATCGTCGAAATAAGAGTTTATAACGTCTTGTCAAGTTATATAATACTTTACGCTTATATATGTTGAAACAACATCCCACGATAGTCGTTTAGAAATAAAACAAGAACTTATAGTTTTTCGTCGTAAAATAATATACTTTGATAATTCATGAAAATGGCTAAGTTTGAGTGATCGTATATTATTTGTTATATCTTCGTTTAACAAACGGTTGAACATTTTAGAAACTAGGATAGGTGAACTCACTTTTACTTGTTGACATCGTTTTCTAAAAAGTACTCTATCGATATGAAAAACGGCTCTAAACATGGTCACTTGTGATAACCATTTTGGACTAATAGAAAATATGTAAGTGTTGATATTTGTAAAAATAATAGTTACGATAGTTATAATTAAAACGCGTGTAACTTAGTCGTTATAACTCCGTTTTCTACGTTCTATATATCCTCTCGTGATAGTATGTATTAATATATTTTTGATAAGTCGACTCTTCTAGTTTAGGTTTACAACTCGTTTTTGACCTATGAATAATTCTGGACAGCATGTATTTTTCTGAAAATATAGTTTTCGTCGTTAAACTTGAAAATAACGTATCTTCTTCGTTATAAACCCGTTTTAATCCATTCAAGCGGCCATGGTTTCGTAACTCTATTTTCTGAAAATATATACCAAAGTAACTCACTACTTACTGTAATTTCCAGATTTCATAAAAATGGACAGACCCTTCTTATATGTTGTCGAAAATGATTTTTCTTGTTCAAAGCTTGTACTAAACCCTTCCAATCAACACCAAAACTATTCTAAACCTACCATGCACCTTCTTAGGGTGTCATGGGTTCCTAAACTTCACCAACAATGATATGGTTCATGGGAATAATTATAGGATAGTTAAAACTCATAATAAGTATAAAAACAAGTAAAAAGTGGTATGAATACATATAATACTTGCATGATTTGTTACTAGATCATAAAAATATATCAAGTATGATTATGAAAGTGTAGTGAAAATTATGAAAAGCTTACTAGTAGTATGATGAGGTTTAAAGTAACAAGGTACTTAATTACTCCTTGGTTTTTATTTCAAAACCTAATATAGAAGTATACTAGAGTTTATAATCACTTGATCTTGAAAAATATTTGGTTTCTTCTTCTTTTTCTTGATTGGCCAATCCACCAAAGATAAATGGGAGAGTTTCTAGTTTGTTTTCACCTTTTGGTATGTGTATGTATGTGTTTTGGATAATATGGTACTTGTATATTACAAATATCTAACAACTAGCATATGTGTACACTTAGGTGGAAAGGTTTAATAAATAAAAAGGGTGACTGGGGGGGGGGGGGGGAGGTCGGCAAAGGTAGTTTGGGTAAAGGGTTTGATGTAATTTGAGGATTAAATGTATTTTAGGTTAAGTATAATGTATATTTTGTAAATATAATTAGGTATTAAGTGTAGAGTTAGCTAGAAATCGATTTTAACGGAACAAAATAAAATATTTCGAAGTCATAAAAATTATAAAAATTAAATGTATTTTAGGTTAAGTATAATGTATATTTTGTAAATATAATTCGGTATTAAGTGTAGCGTTAGCTAGAAATCGATTTTAACGGAACAAAATAAAATATTTCGAAGTCATAAAAATTATAAAAATGTATCTTTCACAAGTGTCGGGTGAATAAATAATTATCGAATAGAATTTACGAAAACCGTCGTAAATATATATATATATATAACAATTTATATACCAAAATAAATTCAAAACATCGGGTAAACTAATAATATAATTTTTATAGCATTAAAATGAGTATAAAAATATATCAGTATAATTGTTAGAAGTGTCGGATCAATTATTCAAAATAAATGATCGTGCGATAGCGTTTATTTAATAAATAAATATACGTAAATGAAATATGCAAACCCATGCATGAACTAGTATGCAAATGATATTACTGATGATATGTAGACTAACTCTAGTCTATATGAAGTGTCCTCAATGATGTTTCATGAATTCGCAGCTTAACCCTTACGGTTACGCGAATTTGATACTCGTAAACCTAGTTTAGGAAAAATGATGAATAGTGAATCATGAATAGTGATTTTTCTCCGGGAATGAATAGTGTTTCGTGAATAGTAAAATTTTGAAATAACCTTTTAAAATATCAAATCGACTTCAAAAACGATGACTAGTAACAATGATGAATAGTAACCAATGAATAGTAAATTCTCGAGATGAATAGTAAAATTTTAAGTTTGTAAAATGACCTGAAATTACGATTTGTCACATTCGCCCACCCAAAAAGGAATTCAGTCCCTGAATTCAGTTCATGTTGGTTTCTCATGATTAGGGTTTGTGATGAATAACGAGAAGAGAAGACATGAAGAAGTGTCGTTACGTCTATCTATGATTTAAGAGTGTATAAAACATCGCGATAGAGAAAATATTAGAAGAATCTCCCATGAGTATCACTTTGACTTTTAGGAATATGTGAAAATTTTGCTTGCACTAAGATTTTTAAATAACTGCTCCCAACATAACATGATCCCTCCAGAATTAGACATAGTTAGCTAGGCTATGTATAATTAAGGAATGATAATGTGACGTTCGGTTTAGTTGTTATAACTCTCAATGTTTAAAGAGATTTAAACCATGTCGTTAAAATGGTAGCTAAAGTAAAAGGAAGTAGAAATTTTGTAAGTGATAACAAATTGAAAAGGAAAATAAAGTACGATAGATGAGAATATTACACAACGAGTGGTTTATCAAACAGTAGATAGTCTTAAGTCTTTAAGATCCGAATACTAGGGAAGACATAGACTTAGTACGACATAGTGCATAGGGAAATAAGACTGTTAATTTCTAAACTTCTTCAGTCTTCCGCGTTGTTGATAACTTGGTGAGCTTCTCCTCCTTTTAACATATATGCTTTCCCATGAGCACCTTCAACTTGTTGACCTTGGTTCTGGGGACATTGGTTCCGATAGTGTCCTTGCTCACCACATCCGAAATAGGTGACTATGTGTTGGGTCTATTATAGATTTGATAATACAAAACAAGAAGAATGAAACATGAAGGATTAAAAGTGACAAGAAGGAAACTACAAAAAGATGGAGGATTTGGAAGATTCTAGAAGATATGCTTAAAAGAATATTTAGTTTCCTAATTGTATTGTTTCCTAATTATATTATGATTCCTCTTGTAAACCCTATATGTCTATAGTATATAAAGAGACATAGGGTCATTAGTTTTAGCACGGACGTACAAGATGTAGACGTCTAAAGGTGTGTGTGTGTGGGAACCTAGGCGTAGGGATTTGGGAAAACGCCTAGGGTTTAGTGGTTTAGTTAGTTAGTGTTAAAGATCAAGTCTTTGATCTTTATTATTGTTTAGTTAGTTTATGATAATGAAAAACCTTGTTCATTATAACGTTAATTCTTATTGAATATTCCGCTTTCGTTATTATGTGTTCCTAGATATAATATTAGACCTCGTCTAAGAGCTTACAACGATCTTCACAAGTGGTATCAGAGCCTGGGGCTCGTGATATCTAGGATTACAAGGTTTTATGCGTCGAAGAATGATGAAAAAGACAAAAAAATTCGGAGCTCAAATTTTCGTATTTTTTATACAGCACTGTTTTGAAACGGCGATAACTTTTTCGTTAACCGTTGGATCGTAACGAAATTTTGGGTGGATGTTCTCTATATATTAATCTAACTTTCCACTGAAGGGATCGTCAATTGGAGCTTTCAGTAAAAAGATATGCTATGTCGAAGTTGGCTGCTGAAGGGATTTTTCAGAAAATCAATTATAAGTTATTTGAAGATATTCGTGTGTGGTGCGGTACATGGTTAGTTATGGTAGTCGTGAATTTTGATTGGCCAAGTTTTTAATTGTTATTATCACGTGGGCTATTATCTTTGTTATTGTACTGGTTTCAAAGTTGTTCGTTGACTTTCTTGATATTCAAGACTGACTGTTGATGGGGCCTTTATTTACGTCACATGATTTTGTGATTGGTTAACTCACTGATAAAAGGATGGTCACATTATTTAAAGCAAGGATTGTGGTGATATTAATTGGTTGACATTGATGTGGGTTTTAATTCGGTGATATGAGATACATGGAGGTTACAGTGGAATTGTTTTTTGATTGGTTCCAAGAACATAATGGGTCGGTGTAATTTAATTTGAATATGGATTTGGTAAAAGATATTGGGTCGTTGGTTTATATCTGATTAGACCTATTCATGAAAGTGTTGCTGCTGATGTATCATCTATTAAACGAGAGTCCGACGTTTGCATGAGTTAGAGTTTTTCAAAGTACTGCTTGGATTTTTAAAGTACTGCTAATTATTTTTGAAAGTACTGCTTATGATTTTTTAAAGTACTCATGGTTGATGAAAGTACGGCTCCTTCTCAAAGTACTGCTCATGGTTTATTACGAGACGATTTGGAATTAAGGGGAAGTCGAGCATAAAGATTGTTATGGATTTTTGGATGACACACACACAGGTTATTGTTCACACACACAAAGAGTTTGGTTATTTGTTCTTAAAAGGATTTTAAAAAGGCTTGTTTTGGAGATTCATTGAATAATTGATTACGAAGATGATTATTTATCACTTATTTGAAGGTGAAGTGGAATTACTTGGTTTGTGTTCTTATCATCTAGCTTGTTGAATCTAGCAATGTGTGATTTTTCTTATGATGCTCTATGCACACATTGGCTATCACTTAAAGGAGTTACATTGTAGTGCTCAGTGTCTCATACTAGTTGAGGATTCTTGTCAAGGGATTGCGGTCTACTTATATTTGGTTCGTATAAGTATGGAGTTCCGTGGATAGTACAGATTTAAGACACAAGTTTGGGAAATTCTACTTCTTCATCAAGTTTGTTATACTTGGTTTTCTTCACAAGTGATCATTACATAAAGCCAACAGATTTTGAAGAATCAAGAAGATGGTTAACATATGGTTTTTAGGAGAAGCTTATTGTTAAAAGTTTAACCATCTACATGCATCAATCAAGGGGAAGTGTTTGATTTTTACTACTGTTGATCATTATTACTACTGCTAGTTGCAGTTTCTATTGTTTTGGATCCATTTTTCTTATGATGCGTAATGGTGGGCGATTTGAAGCATTGGAAGTCTTAGATTGGAAGTATGATATCGGTTAGTGGTGGTCAAGATCATTATTTGCATATGTTCCCTATTTGGATAATAACAAAAAGGGGAAGAGATGTTTGAGTGACATGTTCAAGTCAAGGGGAAGCTTGGAAGACAAGATTGTTTCATTTATGGTGAGATTTAATTATCTCAATTTCTCTACTTTGTCTAGGGAAGTTCGTACAAGAATCGTGTTTGTTTTATCATCATCAAATAGGGGAAGATTGTTGGGTCTATTATAGATTTGATAATACAAAACAAGAAGAATGAAACATGAAGGACTAAAAGTGACAAGAAGGAAACTACAAAAAGATGGAGGATTTGGAAGATTCTAGAAGATATGCTTAAAAGAATATTTAGTTTCCTAATTGTATTGTTTCCTAATTATATTATGATTCCTCTTGTAAACCCTAGATGTCTCTAGTATATAAAGAGACATAGGGTCATTAGTTTTAGCACGGACGTACAAGATGTAGACGTCTAAAGGTGTGTGTGTGTGGGAACCTAGGCGTAGGGATTTGGGAAAACGCCTAGGGTTTAGTGGTTTAGTTAGTTAGTGTTAAAGATCAAGTCTTTGATCTTTATTATTGTTTAGTTAGTTTATGATAATGAAAAACCTTGTTCATCATAACGTTAATTCTTATTGAATATTCCGCTTTCGTTATTATGTGTTCCTAGATATAATATTAGACCTCGTCTAAGAGCTTACAACGATCTTCACAAGTTAGATGTTTGAGTGACATGTTCAAGTCAAGGGGAAGCTTGGAAGACAAGATTGTTTCATTTATGGTGAGATTTAATTATCTCAATTTCTCTACTTCGTCTAGGGAAGTTCGTACAAGAATCGTGTTTGTTTTGTCATCATCAAATAGGGGAAGATTGTTGGGTCTATTATAGATTTGATAATACAAAACAAGAAGAATGAAACATGAAGGACTAAAAGTGACAAGAAGGAAACTACAAAAAGATGGAGGATTTGGAAGATTCTAGAAGATATGCTTAAAAGAATATTTAGTTTCCTAATTGTATTGTTTCCTAATTATATTATGATTCATCTTGTAAACCCTAGATGTCTCTAGTATATAAAGAGACATAGGGTCATTAGTTTTAGCACAGACGTACAAGATGTAGAATTCTAAAGGTGTGTGTGTGTGGGAACCTAGGCGTAGGGATTTGGGAAAATGCCTAGGGTTTAGTGGTTTAGTTAGTTAGTGTTAAAGATCAAGTCTTTGATCTTTATTATTGTTTAGTTAGTTTATGATAATGAAAAACCTTGTTCATTATAACGTTAATTCTTATTGAATATTCCGCTTTCATTATTATGTGTTCCTAGATATAATATTAGACCTCGTCTAAGAGCTTACAACGATCTTCACACTATGGTTTTACCTCTACAATCCCTGGCGAGGTGTCCCGATTTTTGGCAGTTGTGGCACTTGACAGGGCAAGAACCTGAGTGATGGAACTTACATCGATTACATAGTGGGTGGGTTCCAACATAACCTCTGCCTTGTCTTGGTGCAACGACATAAAAAATTGCAGCTTCTTATCTTCTATTTAGTTGCTGTTGATGGTTAGTGTTACGGTTTTGGTTGTCGTTTTTATAACCTCCCTGGTCATTTTCCCATTTCCTTTTGTTGTTGCTAGTTTTTTTGGTTGTTGTTGCTGTTGTTGTTGTTGTTGTTGTTGTTGTTAATGTTTCCACTCTTCATAACTTGAGCCATGAGTTTTTGAGTTATCCTCATAGTCTCTTCAATTGTTTGTGGATCGAAAGAAGTTACATCTCCTTGAATACTTTGTGGAAGTCCTCCAATGAAAATTTCCAGTAATTTCTCATTGTCCGAAACCATAGTTAGACAAAGAGCAGCCAAATCTTGAAACCTTCTGATGTAGGTCTCGATGTCATTACCAATAGTCACTAACTCATAAAATTTTGTTTCTAACTTCTTCACCTCCGTGTGTGGACAATACTTCTTTGTCAACAACCTCTTGAATTGATCCCATGTGAGCTTGTAAGCATTTTCCATACCAATAGGCTGTGCATAAGAATTCCACCATGACATTGTGCCATCTAAGAGTGTACCAGTGGCGAACTTCACCTTGCAGTCATCTGGGCAATTGCATAGAAGAAATACAGACTTCATCTTCTCAAACCAACGAATCATAGCAGTGGCTCCTTCTGTACCTTTGAACTTTATGGGATCACAGTTCTTAAAGTCTTTGTAAGTACAATTTCAAACTCCAGACCCTCCTGCAGCTCCTGTAGTAGCAGCAAGTCTAGATGTTTCAGCAGTAGCCGCAACCTCAACAACAGCAGTTACTGTTTCTCGTTCTTTCCTTAGTACCTCGGCTATACTATCCTTTACATACTTTTGGATGGCAGCTTGTGTCATTTCTGGTGCAGCTTTCTTCGGCGCCATAACTCTTCAAAATAAGAGGGAAGGGTGAGACGTAGCAAAGTCCTATTATAGAATAAACGTTGTGATGGGAGGTGATAAATTTGAGGTTATTTTTCAAAATGAATGACGGTTTAGTGACTTAATGTGTGAATAGCGTCTAACACGACATGTTGGTGGTGAAACAGAGGAGTGAAAGCGACTTCACCCTCCTTGAAGGCTTCGTCTCGGCATCCAATGTTATCGGTGATAAGTCAACTGATGTTAAAATTATGATAGGGAATGACAAGGCATTCACCACGTTGGAATCTTAAGGAAGGATAATGGAATGGGTATCTGAAGACATGTATGTGACAATCGATTTGAAATGAAAGTAAATAACTCGCAAAATGTACATATGAAACCGCATGCATAGTGAATATGCACTTATGATGAAATGATGAGATGCTATGATATGTAGTTATAGTCTAGGGTCAATGATACAACCTAGTTCTCTATAACTCTTGCTCTGATGCCAATCTGTCACACCCCCAAATTACTTGTTTTGCAGCGGAATGGAATACCCGGAGGATGACTGCCATAGCATCACAGTTACAGTTATATTGAATGACCTAATGTGTCGTTTTGAAAATACATCGTTTGATTGAGTAAAATAATCAGAGTTTACAAAGTATAGGTCCCAAAAGTAGTCAACATTTGCGGAAATAAGTTTGTTACAAGCCAAACGATGTTTTAAAGTGCCATAATATACAAGTGAGATGCGTCGTCACCGCGACTCTATGATAGTCCTTATGCATGCCATGATGATATGCTAACACCTGAGATAAAACTTGCTTAAAACAGTCAACACAAAGGTTGAGTGAAATTCATAGGTTTAATTAAGTCGTTTGAACACAATATTCGTAGTGTGAGTTACGTTATTTCACACTCATCGTTGAAAAAAAACAGCATTTATTTCACTAAGTTCATGACAACCAAAGCGTAAACCTCGTACCAATAGAAATTGGTAAAATCGTTTCATCGCAGCCCTAGTAGGTAAACTTGCCAATTTACCTTATTGATTCGAATATAGTGCAATCGATTTCCCCTAAGTGGGTCAATAAGAACGGGTGTGTTAATTCCAATAGGCCTATTCACAATATTCGCGCTCACTCGCAAGTGACTAATGGTGCATGATGTAGGGACTTCAAACATGGCAATAGAATACTTAGTGACAATAAAGCATTTGGATATAACTTATAGTTCAAAGCATTTGTGCTCGATTAAAGATATAGCATGTGTCTCCCCCAAGAGTTTGTAAAACAATTAAGTAATAGAAAGTGGGGCTATGAACTCACGGTAATCCGTAAAAGTTAAAGTACTTGTGAAAGTAAATGAAAATAGTTGAGCATGTATCTCCCTAAAAAGTAATTCAAAACGTATAAAAGTAGGGGCTATGAAACTCACTTGATGTAATGATTATGATGGCAAAAGTGAATACACTGAAATGAGGCGCAATCTCTAACTGCAACCTATTATGAATGATATGATCTAATATAAGTCATGTAATAATGTTGTGCATGCAAACTCATATGATATCCATACCACTTGTGCATTTTTGAAAATGAATTTTATCGTCGAAATAAGAGTTTATAACGTCTTGTCAAGTTATATAATACTTTACGCTTATATATGTTGAAACAACATCCCACGATAGTCGTTTAGAAATAAAACAAGAATTTATAGTTTTTCGTCGTAAAATAATATACTTTGATAATTCATGAAAATGGCTAAGTTTGAGTGATCGTATATTATTTGTTATATCTTCGTTTAACAAACGGTTGAACATTTTAGAAACTAGGATAGGTGAACTCACTTTTACTTGTTGACATCGTTTTCTAAAAAGTACTCTATCGATATGAAAAACGGCTCCAAACATGGTCACTTGTGATAACCATTTTGGACTAATAGAAAATATGTAAGTGTTGATATTTGTAAAAATAATAGTTACGATAGTTATAATTAAAACGCGTGTAACTTAGTCGTTATAACTGTTTCTACGTTCTATATATCCTCGGAATCGTGATAGTATGTATTAATATATTTATATATAAGTCGACTCTTCTAGTTTAGGTTTACAACTCGTTTTTGACCTATGAATAATTCTGGACAGCATGTATTTTTCTGAAAATATAGTTTTCGTCGTTAAACTTGAAAATAGCGTATCTTCTTCGTTATAAACCCGTTTTAATCCATTCAAGCGGCCATGGTTTTGTTTTTAACTCTATTTTCTGAAAATAGATACCAAAGTAACTCACTACTTACTGAAATTTCCAGATTTCATAAAAATGGACAGACCCTTCTTATATGTTGTCGAAAATGATTTTTCTTGTTCAAAGCTTGTACTAAACCCTTCCAATCAATACAAAAACTATTCTAAACCTACCATACACCTTCTTAGGGTGTCATGGGTTCCTAAACTTCACCAACAATGATATGGTTCATGGGAATAATTATAGGATAGTTAAAACTCATAATAAGTATAAAAACAAGTAAAAAGTGGGATGAATACATATAATACTTGCATGATTTGTTACTAGATCATAAAAATATATCAAGTATGATTATGAAAGTGTAGTGAAAATTATGAAAAGCTTACTAGTAGTATGATGAGGTTTAAAGTAACAAGATACTTAATTACTCCTTGGTTTTTATTTCAAAACCTAATATAGAAGTATACTAGAGTTGTATAATCACTTGATCTTGAAAAATCTTTGGTTTCTTCTTCTTTTTCTTGCTTGGCCGATCCACCAAAGATAAATGGGAGAGTTTCTAGTTTGTTTTCACCTTTTGGTATGTGTATGTATGTGTTTTGGTTAGTATGGTACTTGTATATTACAAATATCTAACAACTAGCATATGTGTACACTTAGGTGGAAAGGTTTAATAAATGAAATGGGTGACTAGGGGGGGGAGGCAAGGGTAGTTTGGGTAAAGGGTTTGATGTAATTTGAGGATTAAATGTATTTTAGGTTAAGTATAATGTATATTTTGTAAATATAATTAGGTATTAAGTGTAGCGTTAGCTAGAAATCGATTTTAACGGAACAAAATAAAATATTTCGAAGTCATAAAAATTATAAAAATGTATCTTTCACAAGTTTCGTGTGAATAAATAATTATCGAATAGAATTTACGAAAACCGTCGTAAATATATATATATATATATATATAACAATTTATATACCCAAAAAAAATTCAAAACATCGGGTAAACTAATAATATAATTTTTATAGCATTCAAATGAGTATAAAAATATATCAGTATAATTGTTGGAAGTGTCGGATCAATTATTCAAAATAAATGATCGTGCGATAGCGTTTATTTAATAAATAAATATACGTAAATGAAATATGCAAACCCATGCATGAACTAGCATGCAAATAATATTACTGATGATATGTAGACTAACTCTAGTCTATATGAAGTGTCTTCAATGATGTTTCATGAATTCGCAGCTTAACCCTAACGGTTACGCGAATTTGATACTTATAAACCTAGTTTACGAAAAATGATGAATAGTGAATCATGAATAGTGATTTTTCTCCGGGAATGAATAGTGTTTCGTGAATAGTAAAATTTTGAAATAATCTTTCAAAATATCAAATCGACTTCAAAAACGATGAATAGTAACAATGAATAGTAATTCCCGAGATGAATAGTAAAATTTTTAAAGTTTGTAAAATGACCTGAAATTACGATTTGTCACATCTTTATTGTTATCTCATGAGACTACTTCAAATGTTGAATGTAGAGACACAAGGAAGTTTCGACATATGTTGATTAAGGACCTTTAGTTTTAGTCATCTTTTCTAATTTACATTTAGATGAAGGCAATCTATCTTGACAGAATGTTTTGTTGGATAAACAAGCCGTATTCCTCTCTACTTCAGATAATATTGATTGGTACATTTCTAACTACATTTTCCGAGCTAATGAAGTCCATAATAAATAGAGGTGGAGTATATAATAGTCGCTTGAATGTTTAAAACAACTTATCTGTATATATCTAGGTGTGCCCCTCCTATAAGCCAATGATACCAATTAGAACATGCCTTCTTTTTTATATAGATAATGAAAAGCGACAATTACATATATACTCACTAAAAATTGTACAGTTTCATTTTTTTTCAAAACATGCTTAAACATTATTATATATTATACATTAAAAACTTATATTTTAAGAATATATGCAAATATACAAGTATCATCAGGTATATATGCAATTTCCCCAAATGAAATTAATATGTCCATCAAAACATGGAACAAAACTAAGTTTAACTTATGAACATGGAACATAACTAGAGGTTTAGGTGTTTCATATATGTTGTCATTTCAAGGGTCAAAAGCAAAAGAAGTTTTAAGGTTGTCATTTGTGATAAAGATGTAAGAAAGTACTGCAAACGTTGTCTACAAAGAAGTATTTCAAGATCTATGATTAATGTTCAAATTGTATGTACAACTATATAAATGGTATAAATTGAAGATGCACCATATTATAAAAAATTTCGTTATTCCATGGGTTTATAAGCTATGACGATATAAATTAAAGATGCACCATATTATAAAATCAAGTTGTTAGTGATGTTTGGAGTAGAATATGAATCCTCTCTATTAGCGAATTTGGACTTCGTGATTTTATTTTTCATATAGTTACTTGGAATCTATTAAAGATCACTCATTGAGGAAGATAAAAATAAATTGTTCGGTGTACATTTCAAATGCAGATTGTCTATGACACCATAATGAACTCCGTTAAAACAGGAACAGGGGGTGTGTATTTTATTTATGGGTAAGGAGGTTCCGGGAAGACCTTCTTAAGGAAAACACTTGGTGTCGGTATTAGAAGAAAAGGTGGTATAGTCTTAAACGTGGCATCCACGACCTTCTTATGAAAACTCCGTTAAAACATGACATTGGCTTTTTCACGCCTGCCAATATAACATCTACTATTGAGTTTACTTATCCAAACATTTTGGATAACATAAATGGTCCGTCATACTTCTAGAAAAAGGCCATTCTTGCTCCCACAAATGAAGTTGTGGACACTATAAACGATCATTTGTTGGACAAAATTTCAGGAGAATAAATGTTTTACTTAAGTTGCGACAACATCAATAAAATTGAAAGTTGCCCCGCTATAGATCAATCCATTTTCTCACCAGAATTTATCAATGAATTGAAGTTCTCAGGTGTTCCAAACCATAGACTTGCGTTAAAAGTAGGAGTCTCGATAATGTTGTTGAGAATTATTGATCAAGCAAATGAATTATGTATTGAGACAAGAATCCAAGTTCTTAAATTAACAAGAACTTCTATTCAAGCACAAATCATTAATGGAATAAACTTTGGAAAAAAGGTTGTCATGTCGAGGTTGAGAATTACTCCGTCCGATAAACGTTTACCTCCTCTGTCAGTTTTTCATTTGCCATGACATTTAACAAAAGCCAGGGTCAATCGCAAAGTTGGTTTGTAACTACAACGTCATGTTTTCACACATGGAAAACTATACATTGTTGTTTCAATAGTTAATAGCAAAAGAGGTTTAAAGGTTGTCGTTTGTGATCAGGATGGTAGTATCTTCTAAAACTACTACAAATGTAGTCTACAAAGAAGTACTTCAAGGTCTATGAATAAGGTTCAAGAGGTATGTACAATGTACAATCACATGTTTTTATACCATATTTTAAATTATAATAGATTATGAATCATAACCTACTTTTATTTACATTTTATATGGACTATTAGATGTGCACCGAATGAACATTTGCTATTAAATTGATTAGCGCTCACATACGTCATTTGTTATTCAAGACCATCAAATTTGAAAACGACAACCCATGGACGTTTATTATTTTAATTATTACAAACTCAATTGATTGTCAAATAATTCACGTATTATCTCATTGTTTCTTTCATATATTAATGGAACATGTTTACGTTCATTGTTTTCTTATTATCTCATTTTCATATTCGATCATTTGCTTAAGACCTTTCCTGGTGAGGAAACTTAGTTGTGACAACATAGATAAAACTAAACGTGGTGGTACTATAGATCAATCCGCTTTTTCACCAGAATTTATCAACGGATTAAAATTTTCGGGTGTTCCAAACCATAGGCTTGCATTGAAGGTGGGTGTCCCAATAATGCTGCTGAGATACATTAATCAATCACAAGGTTTATGTAATAGGACAAGGCTTCAAGTCACTAAATTAACAAGAACTTCTATTCAAGCCAAAATAATTAACGGAACACATTTTGGGAATACAGTTATACTTCCAACGTTGAAAATTACTCCATCAGGTAAACGTTTACCACTCAAGATCGTGCGCAAACAATCACCTTCGAAAGTTGGTTTATACCCACCACGTCCTGTTTTCACACATGGACAATTATACGTGGCTCTTTCACATGTCAAAAGCAAAAAGGGTTTGAAGGTTGTTTTTCTGATGCCGATGGTAATTTATCAAAGACTACTACACATGTAGTCTACAAAAAGGTTTGATGCACGTACGAAGCGCGTTCGGGGTCAAAGAAACTTTCTTTTCGTCCAACAAGTTTTTCAACACCTTAGGCATTGAACCTAATCGTTGTAGTGTAGTATTGGGTAAGCCTCGGGGATTTATATCGTTCTCTATGGGAATAGGAATGCTAGCAAGAAATGTATTACGCTAAGGTGGGGGTTGAGGATGATTCTTTTTTATATTTTTGTAGTGTTTTATAAAGCTAAGGTAAATATTTCAGGGCAATTGGTTTGGGGGGTGGTATTCTCTACCGATTACTTCTACTATCTAATTATCTAATACTACGGGTAGCTATGTGTATTTGATGTGTGCTAGTATGATGATTAAAAATATGCATACCTAGATACTATTACTCCCTAGTTATCTTTTATTAATGGTTGAATTGTCACGTCCTTATTCTTAACGCGTTGTGCTTCCTAAAGTCGTAGGGTGTGCATATGCCCTAACTCTTTGAGGTTACCTTTGGGTTTAGCCTACGAAATACGCTAGATTAATCATAAACTAACTTTTACAAAGATTATTCAAGCATTAAACACAACGATAGCCTAGTTGCACTCATAAGCCAATTACAATTAAGATAAGAGACAACCTAACAATAATTAATGACTATGTTTCATAGATCTAAGCAAACACACAAGAAATTTAGCTAGACATGTTAAACAAGCAAGCATACACGCAATCAATGGAAGACATAATGATACTATTGGATTAAAACACTTATCTTGATGTGTAAAATAGGGTTTGGGACCCTAAGATACTTGTAACACCCCGCCAGAGGCGGAAACGCGAGGTGTAACATAATCAATATACATCGCAAAAGAGATATAGTACAATACCATATTTAAAATTTAAGGAAATAGTAAAATGTTACAATATTGTTCCAGTCGACTTTGACAATAAAGTCTTAAAACTTGGTTTCCAAAAGACATCTTCTTATACATAATGACCGACGACACATGAAGACTCCTTTATACAAAAGACTTTATAAATCATGCTTATTGACGATCACTTGAAATTCATGAGAAAAAGGGTCAACAATGAAAATAGTTGGTGAGTACACAAGTTTTATGTATTACAAAAAGCCATTTTAATAAAAGTCCTTTTACATGTTAAAAAATCAAATTTTTAAGAAAGTCTTTAAATAGTACGAAAACATTTTTGAGTATGTCTGCCTGGCAAATGTCCTGTCAACTCACCATGTTACAAGTCCCGCCCATACAAGAATTGTAACATATAAGCTCACATACATTTCCATATTCTAGTAGTAAGTCTAGTAGTCAATGCACATATGGTCATAATAAGTCACAATGCAAGCGCCTAAAATATATAATAGATCACGACTGCTCCGAATAAAGGAGACTTTGCGTTGCTCCTGTCGACAAAGGAGACTTAGTATTGCTCAAATGGAGACTTAGTGTTGCTCAGAGGGAGACTTAGTATTGCTCAGAGAGACTTTAACATGTACGAACATTATAACAACTATATATATTATCAACATAAGACTGCACCGAACATGGGAGACTTTAAGACATAGCACGTACGGCACAATATGGTTCTAAGCCTACGAAAGGATCAGGAACAAGTCATAAGGTCATAATAAGTCAAAGGGTTCAGGATATATCAAATAGTCCAAATAAATTCATAATTTAGAAAAAAAATATAGTTTAAGATTTTAGTTCATGCATTTCACCCCAAATAAATAAAACAGTAAAAAGGAGGCTGTGAATACTCAACTTGGCAAAAGTAGTCTAAAGCAGCAGTCAATTATTGGATGGCACCGACACGCGACCTAGATTAGTACGACAAGTCTGAGTTTCTGATTTCTTGTTAATTAAAGTCTACTTAACTTTATTTAATTTACAAGGGTTGTTGTTGTTACTTGAGTGCCGATGTTAAGTTTTCTTTTTGGAAATATTATGTTCAAAATATAATAGTATAATTCGGCTAGTGAAACTTACTTGTTATGACTTGGAAAAATGAGTATACTTTGGCTAAAATGAATTACACAAAGAATTTGACGAAAACATGATCTTTGGTTGGTAAGGAAATTCGGACGCTATAAATATAGTATATATATATATATATATATATATATATATATATATATATATATATATATATATATATATATATATATATATATACACTAGATGTCGAAGCCCGCCCGATGGGCGGGCATGACTTGTAATTTTAATTTTGAAGGTGTTAGTTAACGAAAAATTATTTTAAGGACGTGGTCATGAATTGTAATTATGGTTTTGATGGTGTTAGTTAACGGAAAGTTATTTGTAAGGACATGGATTTCATTTTATATTTTTATGGTATTAGTTTACGGTTGAAAATTTTCGATTTCATTTTTTATGGTATTAGTCTACGTTAATTAATGGAAAATTATTTGTAAGTACAGGGTTTTCATGTTATATTTTATGGTATTAGTTTACGGTTGTAAAGCTTGCTCGCGGAAAAAGAAGTCTTTCGACCCCGAACCATGCATCGACTCCGGAAGATTGATTATCATTTGTCCTCAAGTGATTATTAAATCTAACGGAAAAACAAACAAATATTAAAACTTCCGTATTGCAACGAATCAAAATACACAAGTCATTTTATAATTATGTGAAATGAAAAAATAAAGAAAAAAGGTTAATATCAGGTCTAAGAGAAATCGGATCTATACCTCAGATCATAGATTCAAGAAGTCATTAAATCTTCTTAGTACTTCTCGAGTTGAGGCGATTCCTTCTGGTGATTGTATACCAACCTGAACCTTGAAAAACTACATAGAACATATATGCCAACATGTATATCGAGTATGACAACATAAATTCTTATGAAATCTTAGAGCCACAAAAAACCATACAAAATTTTCAGAACCACTTGCAGATGGTATGATAGACCAAGAGGGGACTGTGATACAATAACTTCATTTGTTCGGTGAATCATGCGGCCAAACAGGAGATAATCACCCAAAGTAAATTGAACTATGTATTTAGAGGGAGATAATCAGTTTTAAAGCGCAAATTCAAACACCATAATACACTAGTGAAAGGTGCCGAAGGCATTAGTGAAAGGTGCCGAAGGTCCGTGTCGAAGGCATTAGTGAAAGGTGTCGAAGGATTGTGTCAAGGGCATTAGTGAAAGATGCCAATGGTGTACATTCGATATGGTGCATTGATGTACAAGATAGTTAGTTTAGGTTAAAGGATATTGATATCCTTTATGATGTTGTAATAAGAAGTGTGTCTCCTTTGGGATGTTGTGTATTGGTGTAGTGTTGGGTAGTAGTTCCTCCTTTGTAATGGAACTCGATATCTAGCCTTGTACCGGATAAAGTATAGGCGACTTTGTGATAGGTTTGGTTCTACCTCGTGGAAGAACCCGGTGTCTAGCCTTGTATCGGATAAAGAGTAGGCGACGTTGTGAAGGCTTCTCCGCCACATTAAGGAGCTTGTGTTGTGTAGTGCTTACGAACTCTCGAGTGGGGAACTCGGGGAGTGGAGTAGGGCAAGGAAGATGTCCTTGTAGCCGAACCACTATAAATACCCGTGTTGTGGTTTTGTGTTCCTTACTCTTTATCTTTGCATTACTTGTTTAAATGTTTATCTATCATCATCTAACACACACTTTAAATAGATTGACATAAGTCAATCTAAATAGTTTAAAACAAAGTTTTAATTGGTAAAACTATTTAACCCCCCTTCTAGTTTTCCACAATTGGTACCAGAGCTTCGTTACCAAGTTTCTTAAAGTATATTGCACTTTAAAAACTTGATACGATCCATGTATGATTGAAAACTACAAATAAGGAAATCTCTTAAAACAATTTTTTTTTTAATGTTGGATAGTGATAGATTATTCTAACAATTTCTCTTTAAGAAATCTTCTTGCTAGGACTCTTCCAAAGAATTCATTTCTATCCAAAGAAAAATGAAGCCAACACCTAAGGAAGAACTCAAAAGTAATCTCAACCTACTTCTACTAAATACAATGGATTACTTTAAAAGGTCATGAAATATTTCGGGTCTATGGTCTCTAAAACCATAAAAAGAGCTTAGAGGTATGTTCACTTACCCACAAACTAGTTGATCTTTACTTAGAGTACTCATATATGAATTTGTTGATGATTTGTGTCTTTCTTCTATGATAAAAACCATGCATATAAATATTGTCTTATAAAACTATATGAACACATGAATTAGGACTTTAACTTCAAAAGTCGTAAGTCTCTAAAAGTATCTCTTCATTACTTTCCTTACTTACTCATCATCTGGAATAGTATTCATTTTTTATTCTCTTTAAAAATACTAAAGATTATCAAACCTACTGATACACGTAGAACGCGCGTTCGGGGTCAAAGGAACTTCCTTTTCGCGAGCAAATTTTTCAACACCCTAGGCAGTGAACCTAATCGTTGTTGTGTAGTATTAGGGTAAGCCTCGGGAATTGATATCGTTCTCTAGGGGAATAGGAATGCTAGTGAGAAATTACTACGCTAAGGTTGGGGTTGAGGAAGATTATTTTTTTTTTATCTTTTTTATGTTTTTTAGAAAATGGAAAGGTACAAATCTCGGGGTATTGGATTTGGGGGGTTGGTATTTCTATCGATTACTCTACTTATCTAATTATTTGATTATCTAAACTAAGGTGAGTGTAGTCTATGTCTATTGTTGTGTGCTCTTATGATGATTAAAAATGTGTTTACTTAGATGCTATTACTCCCTAGTTATCTCCTATTGATGGTTGAATTTTCACGTCCTTATTCTTAACGCGTTGTGTCTTCTAAGGTCCTAGGGTATGCGTCTATCTCTAATTCTTTAATTCTACCTTAAGGTTATTACCTACGAAATCTCTAGGATTCATTAACTAACTCTAAGGTTATCTTTGGATGTTTAGACTACAATAACTCTAGGTGATTATAAACTAATGTTCACAAAGATTACTTAAGCATTAAAAACACAAGGGATGACCTATCGCTATACTAGGTCAATCACAATTAAGATAAGAGACAACCAATCAATATTCAATACCTAGGTTTCATAGATCTAAGCGAACACACAAGTAAATTAGCCGGACATGGAAAACATGCAAGCATACACACAAATAATAGAAGACATAATTGAATTAATAAAGTAAATCACTTATCTTGTTGTAAAATAGGGTATGGAACCCTAAGATATTGCCCAAGACAGCCTATGTTTGGTTTAGGTTTTACTCCACAAAACTACCTCTCTAAAATACTAAAAATTCGAATTCTATATATAGAGTTACAATATGCGACGACGTCACTCTTTAATTGTGACGCCGTCGGGTTGCCGCCATTAGGGTTTCATTTTGGCCACGTCAACTCTATGACGGCGTCACCTTATGCTTGTGACGCCGTCGGCTTCAACCTCTGACGCCGTCGGGATCCAAATCTAGGCCGTCTGAGTTGTGACGCCCTACTCTTTTAAACCTGATGCCATCACTTGTAAAATTGCAATTTGCTCTTTGAGTCGTCTCAAGGTGTGTCGTAACGGCGTCGCAATTAAGCCGTGACGCCGTCCCCTTCAATTTCAGCAGCTTGAGTGTCTCGATTTTTGACTTTGGCCATTTTCTTTGTATATTCGTGCCTTTTCGTCCGAATAAGTGTCATTCCAGCAATTTGCCTTCAAGAGACCTAAAAAGTGAAAAGGAACGAAATTAAGTAGTAACGCATACAAAAGTGATCAATTAAGGGCTTAAATGACCCCTCAAAAGTGTACCTTTTAAATCCTTATCACCTACGCCGTCATCGCAAAATAGTCCTTTGATGGTTAACTTACCAATAATCGATTAACCGTCAAAATACCTTGGCCAAACGTCTATTCAAATAGAAACCTCATTCTACAAGCTCTTTTTCAAAATAAGTTATTGTATAACTTATTACAAGTAAAAAGAATAATTCCAAATACGTCTTTTTCTGTATGCAGTAGCCGGAACCCATAAGTTGTACTAGCCGGATCCCTAAAACAAGGGATCCTGGGTAACCGTGTCACAGACATCAGCTATACGCTTTTCAAAACCCAAAATAATCCATTTTCCCCTCTTCTTACAAACACAAAAACGACCCAATCTCTGCTTCAATCTCCATAGGGCTTCATACTCTCAAGCATCTCATTCTTGAACATCATTGTAAGTAATTACACTCATATGTTCTATTCATCATCATCTTCATCCTAGGGTTTATGGGTTTTAGACTTTTCAATTAAGATTCAATTGATAACCAATTGAAGAAATTTGGTATTGTAAAATTAGTTTCATTACAAAAAGGTTCTAGACAATTAAAGGTTTTCAAAACAGCATTGTTAATACAAATCAAAACCATAAACCCATCTTGACAAATTTTACCTAATTGGAATATTTGTTTTTCTAGGATCAATCATGCCTAAAGCTACCCAACAAGATCACCATGACATCGTTCACTACCTTTCTAAATACTATCGAAAAGAACTGCTTTCAAAAACAAATCACAAAATCTTCAAAAAGCTTGAAAAACGACTTATCCACGAAGGTCGTTTAGTTAAGGAATGTTTCCTTGAAAACACCGACATTCATCAAGTCTTTTCGGCAATCAACTTTGATTGTCTCTTAGAAATTGATGAACAAATTTGTCTGGTCTTTATCTTTGTATTTTACAAGAGTGTTAGGATTGTTCGAAACAATGATGAAAGTATCTCAATCAATTTCATTATAAACAACCAAAGCATTACCTTACCCCTCAACACAATCGCACAAATCCTTCGCATACCATGTGAAGGAATTTGTATGTATTTCCAAGATTGGTCAATAGCCGCTCAATCCTTCACACTAGACTCCATGCCTATCTATCACAATCCTCTCGATGACCTCATAGTTGTTCGAGATACCATCTTTAAGAAAAGAGTCGACCAATCTCGTCTCAACCACAACAAAGAACTCATTCATCATGATCCCTTTCAAATGCAACTCTCCAAGATAATTCCCGTTTACAAAAAGTGGGAAGAAATCCTTAGAGAAAATGTCATTTGCTTGGTTGGGAACAAAGACCATCCCAATGCGTGTCTTGTCCAAATGATCTATTGTCTCATCCACAAAATTCCATTCAATCTTGCCTATTACATGGTTAAAAGAATGGTAGGTATGTTCAAAGCCAATAACATGGTACTTCCCTATGGTATGCTCCTAACATGACTCCATGAGTATGTTAGTGCAATGCAACCTTCTCCTATTACCGATGATTACTTTCTTGCTAACCATGTTATGGTACCACTTACCAAACAAACTCCCAAACGGCTCATGATCAATGGGAAAAGGCCTCGTGCTCTCTCGAACTCTTCGTATGAAGATGAAGAAGATGAAGTCGATCCCGTTTCGAACTTCCAAATCGACCCCATGACCTACTATGAACAACTTCCCACTCTTCCAAATGAGTCTGAAGAATTTAAGCAAACAAAGGGGATGAGATCAAATACCTAACTCACTACCTCATGAATTCGGGAAAAAAGAAGTGAAGAGATTGATGAAAGAGACATTATGTTTATGGTTATTTTATGATTATTAAACAATGTATGCTCATGATTGTGCTAGACTTACTTTGTTACTCTTATCCTAATTTTTGATTGTTATCACAATTACTCATCTTTAGGTTGACGTTGTGTGCTATATATCTTTTACTTTTGCTTATACTGATGTATGTTTGCAGTTGAAACCTTTAGTTTTAGTATGCTACACCTAGTGCAAAATTTGCACATTTTTTGTGAAGATACTGATCAGCAGTTGCCGGATCCCTGAGTTATAACTAGCCGGATCCCTCATATAAAGGATCCATAGGATCCGGGTAAATAGAAATGGGATTTTTACTCTCTCACATCAATCCAATATTCCAGAACTTATTATACTAGGTAAACATGATACTTTGCAATCACTTAAGTCTTCCTCAAGCTCAGTTGGTCTCACATTCACTCATAACTAACTTAGGATCACTTTCAAGGTATTTTTGATTTATTGTTTCATCAAAACTCACCACATTTCTGCTCCAATGCTCACACATTGTTTCTCACATCTCAAAACACTTAGTTTGATATTTCTCTCAATTTTAGCAAATTGATTTTAGTCATCCTTACCTCAAAATATGCCAAAAACTAGTTTTTTATTTCTTATGATTTTTAAGGAAATTTCCAAAGTTTTTTTAAGTTACCATCTGATCTCTAGGATCATTTGACTCCACTTGACACTCTCAAATCTCTTAGTGTCATCCTTGATCACCCATTTGGTGCTCATAAAGCCCCATTTCTTTCCATAAAAGACAATCATTAGCTACCCTCACTCATTTCACATGATCATTTAAGTCTCATATCATTTAAGACACCTGAGAAGACTGAAAATACTCAAGATATGTAGGTATTAGACCTTACAAGACATCATCTTCCTTTTCTTTGACTACTGATTAGGTTTAGCCTAGACGGATCCCTCATTTGAGGGAACCGTGGGAACTGGCTGCACATACTAAGCTAATCTTAGCTAAAATAATCATCTCAAGCCTTCCTTGCTAACTTGAACACTCCAACTTGTCTTAATTGACTTCCTAGATCAGTGCAACTCTGTAGCCAAATCTTGTGCATGCAAATCATTGCAATCTGAAGGATCTTAGTAGCTTAAGCTTTAAATTCACTTACCAATTCTGTTAATACAAATATGTTAGGAATTGGAAATTCCATGAGGAAGTGTCGGTCACCCCAATTATATTCTAGCATATGTTGTCTTGTAGACATGTCGTTATTTACGTTATCTAGTAGTTAATTAGTTAGTTATTAGCTTAGTGCAACACCGTGGAGGAAGGACGGGTCTTTACCCACTGTATGCCTGATCCACAGTCCGTCAGGAGGACGTAGTCTTTGTAAGTATAAATACCCCTTCCATCCTTGGAAGGGGTGGTGCTTCATTCTTAATCTAATATTCTCTTTTTGTTTATCTCTCTAGAACCACCCTCCTCTCTTCATCTCTCTAAAACCATGGCTTTCTTGTATCATCACCATCCAAGGCCACCCGGATCATCATAACACAATACATGTAAGATCCTACAAATGGTACCAGAGCCAAGGTTTATTGTGTTGTGTTGATTTCTTGTGGTTTTGATATATGTTTTAAACTTTTTTTGGTGCTTATTTTGTGGGTCAGAATTTTATTTTCTCCGATTATTATTGTGGAAAACAGTTTTTTAACATGTTATTGTATCCTCTATTTGGTCAAAAACAAAAAAGTCATCTAGCCTATTATTGTTACCATCTGTGTCATGTCCTTTTTTTGATCCAAACAGATTGTGTATATCATCTTTATTGATTTTTTGTCCAAAAGTTGTGATAATATTCGTGGTCAAACCGTCATTTTCATGGTCAAACTGGTAAAAAAGAAGCGTTTATAATGTTGTTTCTGGGTTGCCTTTGAAGATGAACGGAAAAAGTGGTCGGAAAACTCATAGGAAAAAGTCAACGAGGGTCAAAACCCTATTCTTACGCATAAGGAGCATCTACAGAGTTATTTACGCATAACTGTGAAGTTATGCGTAAGGATTTGTTACGCGTATGTTTTACGCATAAGCCTAGGCTTACGCGTAAGACTGGGTTATGCATAAGACTAAGCTTACGCTTAAGCCTGATCTACGCATAAACTATACCAGGTTTACGCATATGTCAAATGACCTTACGCATATGTAAATGAAAGAGGTTACGAGTAACTAAAAAGTTACGCGTAAGGTGTTGTGAAGAAGAAGTTATGCGTAAAATTGACACAAGTTACCCGTAAGTTTGACTGACCATTACCACAATATACCACATACCATTTATCAAACTCATTCAACCTCAGTCCTTGTCAAGAACATCATCAGTCCATGCTTATAAGAACAGAAAACGAGATGTAAAAGAAAGTTTAACAGATCCGATACATCTAAACCTACATCTAGACTCACCAAAGGACCCTCACAATCACTCACCAACTCTCATCATACTAACATCAAATCTTTCAAAAAAAAATAAAAAATAAATAAAAAATAAATAAATAAACACAGAAACATATATCAATCTCAGATTTGATTCATTTCTATGTAATCTTTTTAAGATTATTTCAATTGAATCAATCATCATCACAGATCTATGAGTGTGAAGCCTTGCTTCTATATTAATATCCGAAAAAATTGTATAAAAAGATTTTAAACAAGATTGTTTAAATCGTTTTTATATTTTCGTTCTCAACACAAAATGATTACAACAAAAATCCTACCTGAGACCATATGTTATATGATCTTGAAGCCATAAACCGTTCAAACTTGTGGGTTGCATGGATCAATACAAACAATACCGTAAGTTTGCGTGTTTGTGTCTTTAATTGTTTTGATATGAGAGGATAGTGAGATGTGTTGATGAGTGTTGAGATGAATCGGTGAGAGGATAAGTGAGATGGGGGCGCATATTTTCTGAGTTTGTGTTTTAGGGTTAGGACAAAGTGGTGTTTTAGGTTTATGATTGTGTTTAAGCTTCTCTTATAACCGGTTGATTAAACTCTTGGATCGGATGGTGGGTCTGGACTAGTTGATTTTGGGCCGAGTGTAATGGACCGGATCATCACTCCATTCAATGGATTGATATGATGGATTGGACATAAGGGACAAATATATTTTATCTGATTTTTTTTTCAAAAATTGAGGATACAACTTATTGTGTCTACGAGTGGTATTTTGGTATGGTAAAATTTCACGGAGGGATACATAAAATTTCACGGATTGAGCGAAAAAGTGAAAAATGACTACGGGGTTGTGTACGGTATTATTGAAGTGACGTTATCTTCATATGTGGTCATTACTATTAGCCAATGAATCAATGGAGGTTCAATTTCTGCAATTTCCATGAGATATTCGACGCCACAAAATGTCTATGATACTTCACAGTCTAAGCAAAATCTTTCTAAGAATCGTCAGCGTCAGTCATGATTTTTTTCAAGATGTTTGCTTTTGACAAGAACTTGTCGTGCAAATAGTCGTACACGTTATGATGCTTCCGAAAGTTCGAAACCATCATGGGGGAGAAACGTGTACTTTGATGTGTTACGGTCAACCTCCAGGGGGAAGTAGTATATACTACTTGACTTAGTATGGTTTGTGAAGCTGTCTACATTTGGGTATAGAATTGTTCATGGTGGAGAAGAATCGTTGAAGAACCAATGCATGTTCCCCTAAAATAGATATTCACCGAAACCAAAGTTGTCTTAACACATTCAAGCTGACATTGTTTACGGTTTTGTCTTGATTTTGTAAAATCCCGCAAAAGAAATTATTTCTCGGTTTAAATCATAGACTTGTAAAATCCCGTAACAATGGAAACATCCTGGTAAAGTAATAAGCATTTCCGGATCTATCTTGCGGTTTATTCTTGGTTTTGTAAAATCCCGTGAAAGAAACTATTTCTCGGTTTAAACCATAGAATTGTAAAATCTCGTGATGATGGAACCATCCTGGAGAAAGGAAAGTGTATTTCGAGATATTTTCTGATACTGGTGCTACAGTTTCTACTTCGAAGAAGGGATAAAAGGGTGTACGCCATGAATTGGATGTGTGTTTGGATATTCGTCATGGCAGTTTGGTTATTACATGGTTTTACGGGGTTATGTGCTTCCAACCATGGTCGGGATGAAACCATTATCATAGTTCACTTAAAACGTCAAAGGAGGCTAGATTTGAGCTTTTAACCAGAAGATGTGACAACGGGGTTAATTCACTATTATTTATTTGAGGTTGAAGTAAAATATCACGGGCGAGTGTACTTAGTATCTGAAGGTATCGGGGATGGTTCGATGAAGATTCTTCGAGATCCTTGTTCGAGCTTAATCAAAAACGAAGACTTGGAAATCTAGTTATTTTTTGGTGACTTTTTCCTTTTCTTTTACCACTTGGGGGAATTGGGCTCGTACCACCACAAAATAACTATCACTTTAAGGAGTTACGTTGTAGTGCTCAGTGTCACATTCAATTGTGGATTTTCAAGAGGTGATGTACGTCTTATACTTGATGGTTGGTTGGATGAAGAGTATAGAGTACTTAGAGATTCAATGGAGGGTGAACTCTCGGCACCGCTCTTTGTAGCATATATGCAAGTTTAAGTCAGGAGTTCGGGTTAGTTTACTTCAGGGTCAAATTCATCATATTGGATTTTCTCCATCATCTGTCACGACAAAGAGCCTACTGAATGATAATGGGATTGATATCAAGTTTGCCAAGAGAGATTGAAAAGAGAGAGATTATGACGTATGAACACATCAGTTCATGCCTCGTACTCTAAAGAAAAGAAAAGTGTACGTTTCAGTGCGCTTTATCTTCAAAAGAAGAGAAATCTTCTTATGACGTCTGTTCACATCAGTTCAGGCCTCGTACTTCAACATTATGATGTTTGAACACAACAGTTCAACCCTCGTACTCTAAAGAAAAGAAAAGTGTACGGTTCAGTGCGCTTTATCTTCGGAAGAAGAGAAATCTTCTCATTTATGACCATTCTCATCAACATGCTTCATGCTTTTTCCATGCGCTCTCAGTCATTAAGTGGATCTTCTTCTCATGTTTTTTTCAATGGTGATCTAACTTACCGTTGATTGTTCTCTTATTCCACTTGCTCAACTATAATGACTATGGCGACATCATGTGCTAATTTTGCGGGGGAGAAGTGTGAGTAGACTACATTTGGATGATTTCACTTATTTAGTCAAGAATGGCAACTTCGTCTGCAATTCTTGAGGGGGAGAAGAAGTACGATGACTCTACATGTTGTGTTATATGAGAATAAATGGTCAAACGGCTTCTAACTCATGTAAGAACCGAGCTTCTTCTTATCGAGTCATCTTTACATGGAGTTTTCTTCTAAGAGCCGTTAGTTGACATCTTCTCACGGACTGATGAGTTTAATGACAAAGTGCTTCCGGTTAATGCTTCACGTGCACATCAACATGATGATTCCGAACAACCTTCTGTTCTTGTTTGATGTGGTTGTTTGTTTGGTGTTACCACTTCGTGTGTTCATTGCGGGCTGATTGTTGATTTCCTTGATGAACATCTTTTTGTTCTTGTTTGATTGGGAGGGATCTTAATTAATGGGATTTGCAAGAGGTAAATTAATTGGGATGCTTTTTGGTGTGTTGAAGATGTTAACCTTTTGATCCCCAACTGGACAATCTTGAAGAAGGTCGAGTCTACAGTCGGTTCTACATTTTCTGCTACATGTTAGAAGACTAAAGACGAGTTGCATTTAACGATCTAAAGACTTCTTCTTATTCTGGGCATTTATCAAATAGATTGTCGGTTTAGGGGAGAGAAATAATTGGGGGAGAGTGAAATGTCGAATTTAATCCCCAATTAGACTTGCTCACTTTCTTCAGCAAGTTGATTCTCACAAGAGTTCAAGTGTCCTTCTCAACAGATTTCTAGTATATGGGCTTACAAAGAGTTGCTGATTCTGAAGTGTCAAAACCAGCAAGGGGGAAGGAGACACACATCTAAACATAAAGCGAGTAAACTTGATGAACTTAATTCTTCTAAGTGATTGTAGATATCCCGGGAAGACAAATGTTATTACCACAGAGAAACTCAAGGTTTGACTCATGGCGAGTAAACTTGATGAACTTAACTCTTCTAAGTGATTGAAGATATCCCGGGAAAACAATTGTCATGACCGCAGAGAATCTCAAGGTTTTACTCATCATGGCGTTTAGTGTTCTTATTCCAACTATGTGGGGGAAGAGATGGAAGAGTTAGTTTCTGAAGATATAAGAGGTATACAAGTGTGTGATGATCTCGATATTATCGCAATCATCAGGGGAGAGAGAATTGTGTACATTGGGGGCGCTCAGCTGTCTCACTTGAGGGCTTAATCAGTGATTCAGAGATATAATCACTCATTCCGGTGTTGACATCCGCAGAGATTGTCACCCGCAGAGATAATCAATGATTCGGCCTGCTTCTTCAATGTTATCGGTTATTCTCTCTTTGGGGAATGTGTGTACTTCGGGTCCTTGAGCTTCATACACGATCATCAGGGAAGAAAGCCATTGTTTACCACAAACATTGAGGAGGTATTTTCTCTCCGGGCATGATGTGTATTCGGGAGAGTTCTTGGATATTTGTGTACTTCGGGTTCTTGAGCTTTATACAAGTTCATCAGGGAAGAAAAATGTGAACATGGGAAGGTGTTCTTCATTCCCCTCATGAAGTGTATTCGGGAGAGTTCTTGAGCATTATACTAAGAGACAGACTACATCATTTGAACTACACGGGGGAAGTGGTCTCTTGACACCTTTTGGAATGGATTACGTCAGACTTCAGTGGAATGAAATTTGAGAAGAGTTATTTATGTGTGGGATGATACGTTGCTGTTCTTCTATTAGATGATATAACCTCGAACGATGAATCACGGTGATTATTCTTAAAAGGAGCAGCAAGTTCGATGATAATGGTGTGTTTCTTTGTGCACCTGGCTAAGAGAAGCTTGAAAGAAAGCTTTGAATCTGCTCAGCTAAAGGATTTTTGGTTTGGGGGGAAGCTGCCAAAGTCTCACTTTCAGATGGTTCAATTTCTATCTTCTATTCTGGAGCCTCGGAAGTTTTGGTGGTGGAAGTTTAAGAGATGGACGAATTCTATCTTCTACGACGTGCTACTCGATATCCTTATCTCGGTACTCGTATCATCATCCTCTTAATCTATATCATCTATTCTATCTCTGTAAATATTTATTAAAAACCAAATACAAAAATATAAAACCAGCAAAACAAAATAAAAAATTATAAAACTATCAAAAACCCATAAAAATTAGAAAATTCAAAAATACCAAAAATATGTTTTCTTAAGACATGTCTTCTGGTATCGATAACATCTGCGGTCTTAGAAATGTCATTCAATAATGGCACGGGACTTTAGATGAAGTTCGAGCAGAAGGTGTAAATATTCTTTTCTAAACATGTCACAAAACTATGGCTTGCAGTTATTTCAGACTATAACACGTGCTTAAACTATGGTTTGCTATTATTTCAGATAGCAACCCGCTCTTCAAGAAAGGAAAGTGTTGCGCTAAACCAATTTTCAAATATTTCGTGCACTTATCCTAAAATCAAAATGAGGAAAGTATGTCGAAGGACTGGTATTCCTACACAAATGTTTTTCTTTCTAAAAATTCTTCAGAAAAATATTTGTTGTTTGTCAAAATGGTGGAAAATGTGTTGCTTGAAAATCTTTCAGAATCAGAGTTTTCGTAAAAATTTGAAAACTCAATCAATGACTTCAGCGCTTTTTAAACTTTTCAGAAAACGAGTCATTGATTGAGGGGGAGAATGTTTTCAAATTTATATCTTCTAACGGACTTATCTAATTATCATATATACTTGAATGTAAACCATGTTAACCTACGTTGAAGGACTAGGTGCCCAGGATATGATTGTTAGGATTAGATGATTAGAGTTTGATAAACACATTGTTCCCATACCTTTTATGATATGATTGATATGTTGGATTGACTTTTATTAGTCGATTGTTGTTGGGTGATGTCGACCACCATATATTTGTATGTATGTTCACTAACGTATGCAGATATCATGGATATAAGAATGTTCCCGATCCGGATCCCACAAATGAAGATGATTGGATGCCGAAAGGAAAGGGTAACTATTTCTTGGGTCGACAAACGAAGAAACGGAGCTTAATTGGACTTCCATGTAGAGTTGGCATAAATGCAACGTAAGAGGTCTCACTGCATCAGCAGATGGTTTTCTTCTAAGTGATTGAAGAAACGGAGCTTAATTTGACCTCAGTTGGCATTAAAATGCAACGTAATAAGTCTCACTGCATCAGCAGACGGTTTTTCTTCCAACCCTCAACAACAACAACAAAAGCTTCTCAACCACCTAATGTATCTTTGTGCAGGGATACCATTTTTCTAAAACTTTGAATAAAATTGTTTTTGAAAATGGAAAAATATTGTTTTGAAAATAAATTGGACTAAATTTTGAAAATCACCGGACTTCTTTTTATCAAAACCTATGTCACTCAATTATCGACTTCGGTCATCGATTGAAGGGGAGAGTGATTTAAAATATAATATTTTCATACAATATTTCTTCATAAAATTTCCGGTTTGTACGTTAAAATGTGGTGATCTAAAGATTTAATGTTATGTCATGGTATGATTTTCTTTAAAACTCAAAGATCTGTCATTTTTTCTGTTCTTGTTTGATTGTGAAATTGTTTTATTTTACTAAAAGATCTCTTAAAACAATCATACCTGACACTAACAATCTTTAATATCTTAAAATGGTCCTTATCTGTCATTTTTCAAAACTAAACCAAGCCACAAGTTCTCCCATGTTTTATAAACCTTATTAAATCACTTGGGATCCAAAATCTCAAAGGGTTTGATATTTTTGATCGGGGGAGAATTTGTGATTTAATAATGGAATTTGATAAAAGGTGATCGATTTGATTCAAATATGCAGGCTGCTCTCTCATATGTGCTAAACGCTTTCGAATCTCTAAGCACATATTGAGGGGGAGCAAATGGTTTCTAAATAGTGTTTTGTGATCGTGATTGTGCTTCAAATGAACTCTTGCCTCTATGTGATAAAATGATTTCAAACATCCTATGCACATATTGAGGGGGAGAATTTACCAAAGAAAAATCAAAAGGCTTTTTCTAAAGAAATTGTGATCAAGAAATTATTTCAAATAACTCTTGCCTCCATGTGCCAAACAATTTCAATATCATATGCACATGTTGAGGGGGAGTTTTTCTAAATGATCAAAACTATTAGGGTACAAAATGCTTTGATCTCGTATCACAAGTACCTTGATTGTTTTTCCAAATGATTTTTCAATTGGTTTCATGAAAGAATGAACTGTACCAAAAGACCGACCATTTTACTTTATGTATGGAGTTATAAGGATGGTGAGGTTAGGTATTAGTTCCCACGATCCGCCAGAACCGGAGGGATCTTCCCAGGGACAATCCACTAGATAGTGTAGAGTCCTTAGGAATATTGAAAAAAGGAGAAAAATGAGAATATGGGAAGAGTGCGGACTGAGACAGAGCTAGTACTGGAATAAACCCAACAAGGTTCTAGTTATGAAGTCTCGGTAAGCACTGAAGGGGTTGAAGAATGAAAAAGAAATGAATATGAAAAGGGTGAAAAGAAATAGCCCTCCAATAATTCAACCTTAGGGCAGTAACAGGGTTCAATACATATGCTACTGGTGTTTACTAAGGTAACACTGGTATTGAAGACAAGACGTCATGGACCCAGTGACGCACTGCACTAACTTCCCAAGCTACTCAAGTTCCTCTTAAAAGGGCTTGTTTCATTCTCACGGGGAACCGACATTATCTATCGACTTTCTCTTAGAGATTGTTGATATTGAAGAAGGAGACCCTCTCCCTAGTCTCCGGCATAGGAAACCAAATTTGCACGATTGAGTCTGGAGCCAAGAGATCATCCACAACATCTCATTAGGACACAAAATTAATGAAGACTTGCTATTTCACACAATATGGAAAGTAAGAATATATTAAGAGTCCTACGCATTATCCTTGTGGTATTGCCAGAACATCCGAGTGATATGTTAAATATTCACGATGAAGATGGAAATCCTTCTAGAGCCAACATCATACAAGCTCTTGGTGGGTGACATGTGAGATCTTGCAAAAGATCAAGCTTGTGACAACTGGATAAAAACGATGGGGCGATTCAATCTTGAATCAACCTTGGTCCAGGAAATGAATTGACGGATACCTTTGAAAAACCAGTCGTTGTGCTTAAAAGTTCTTTTCCATAGCACATCGACTGTGTATTAATGTTTCAAAATTAAAGGGTATTTATGATTGATAATTGATTTTCAATAAAACCTTCGTTGTATTGCAAAACTCTTTATATTAAATACGCGATTGTTTTCAAATCATTTTCATCAATCAGTGAATCTCAATTCACTGGTTCACTCACTCCGTGTTGTCTTCTTTGAGATGTTCCGGTTTGAGAACAGCTAGTGCAGCTGCGAAACCCTATCAAGGAGATTCCTCAGAATTATACCTGATCACAGGCAGTACTTGTACTGATCAACGGGGAACCGTGGGCCGTGCACCTCAATTCAACAAAAGTGATCAAAGACACTTTTGTGCGCTTTATTGCTAACTGTTTTATGCAGGAACACCTGACGGTTGCAGCTGATCAGAATTGAAGAGTCAATCCAAAGCCGCATGCTCACAGCATCCACACTTAATTAAAGAAATCATGACAAGTGCTTATCTGCATAACCTGGCTCTGATAGCTACAAATATCATGAACCAATAAAGCTTCCGCTACTCTGATGAAACGATGTCATGATCCAGAAAGTGTGAGAATGTCGGTTCGAAAGTCACTACATCACATGATGGCAACACAACAAAGGGTGATCCAGAGATTTAATGTGGCTGATGATCTCGATGAAAGCTCGAAGATTGGTTGGTGCAAAACCGTCAAGTTTTCTCACGCGAGCTAGCCACTTGTGAATGGCTAACTGTAAGGAACTTAAAACAGCTCACACACCAAATGCAATTTAGATCAGGAGAATACAGTGGATTCCCGGGTCGTTAAGTCCCACGGAGGATGACTGGTGTTTAACACAATCAGATGTCGAATAACCACTAAGGATAGTGGTCAGTAAGGATTTTGAGGTATTTGAAACTAAAGGGCTTAAATGCAAATTAAAGGAAATTAAAAAGATAAACTATCTTAAATAAACGCTATCACTAATTTTATACTGATGTTTTTGATTTTATGTTTTTACAAAACTGAATAAAATACTACGTGACGTACAAATAAAAACGTGAAACTTACACAATATTATTCCTAAAAATATGAAAATGATATTTTTACAAACCTAATGATATGAGAAACTTTTTAGAGAAAGAAAATTATTTTTATAACTATTTAATTAATTATTATTAATTAAAAACTATTTTTAACTATTAAATAATAACCTAAATTACAAGAAAATATGAAATAAACCTAGAAAAATAAAATTATGACTTGGAAAAATCTAAGATAACAAAAAAGAATTTTCAAAACTATTTTTATATTTTTTTGATTATTTTTCTATTTTTTATGGATTTTAAACTATTTAAAACTAATTAAATTACTAAAAATTACAAAATAAACTATGAAAAATCTGGAAAATTACTTTTTTTACTTTTTATATTTATCTAAACTTAATAAAAATGAAAAATTATTTTTTTGGACTTTTTCTGATTTAATTGTATTAAAAGCTATTTAAAATTACCTAAAAACTGTTTTTAATTAAGAAAAATAGCAAACTGTTATGAAAAATTATGAAAATTTCAGGAAAAGTCTAACTTAATATCCTGAATCTAGGAAAAATAGAAAAACATGGTGTTGTTTGGAAGAAAATGAAACTGCTATTGTAAGTGCTTATCAATAAGTACTTTGAATAAGCCAAATGATCACCACAAGCTATCAAACTGAAACATAAGCAGTAATATGCTAAAACTACTAGAATGAAGCAAGAAACAATGAGCCTTAACCTCTGGATAGCCAACTGCAAAGATTTGACTTATTTGAGCTTATTGCTTAAAACAGTCTGAGAACACCACTTTTGAGCATAAGCAACTACTTATCAATAAGCTTAAATTGAAAAACAAAAATTGGAAACTATACTAGACCTGGCTAGCTTCCTTCAAACCAAAAATCAGACCTGGAAAAGCTCTGTGGAGCTCTGGACAACCCTAGCAATAAGCTGAGAAAATCTCAGCTCTGACTGAGTTGTGTGAGCAGGGCACTTAAGCCCTGTTACACAAGCTTGTTTGAGGCTTAAGAAAAATTACTAAAATTTTACTAAAATAACAATAAGAAAGTAGAACTGGCTAAGTTATTAATCCCAAAGTTTGATTTGATTTGGTCCAAGAATGAACCCAAGAAAAATCTTACTAGTTGGCCAAAAACTGGTTTTTTCAAATATTTTGACTTTTGACAGTTAAAGAACTTTGACCTTTGTGAACTTTGATACTGATTTATAGGTTGAATGTGGTGTTATAAGATAAAATGGAACTACAGCAAGCTTTGTTTATGAGTTTTAAACACAAAATAAGAGTTTGGCTTTGCAAAATTCCAACAGTGAACTGATTAAGATAGTTTATGTGAAATGTTGACTTAGACAGTATGCAGGCACAAAAGTGAGACAGTTATGAGTGTACTAGAACTAGACAAGCCACAAACAACAAACATTACCCACTGCACAAAACTGTAACACAGATTAAATGCCAAATCCAAACACCCTTGATTCAACTGTTATGAACTTTAAATCTACACTAACCACTGATTAAACTCATTTTATTAATTAAACTAACTCTAATATGCTAATTACTACTAATAAACTTATTTAATGACCAAAGATTCCAATACAAGCACAATACTAAAACTGTATTAAAAGTGAAAATGAGAAAACAAGCTTACAAGTATCCAGCTAGTATGCAGGCTACAACCAAACCCCAAGACCACTACACTAAGCTATATCCAACCCAATACCAAGTCCTGTATCACCCCATTCCATTTCAATGCCTGTTTAACCAAAATTCCTTCCCTGTTGACTTTTGTTGACCATAGATGAAAACTGCTTGTACCTGCTTGATAAGCTCACTAAAAGCTATAAGAAGCTTCAATGAGCTTATTTGAACTTAAAATTAAGCTTGTTGAAGCTTGGATAATGCAGTTTGATATTTAAACTTGAAACAGTGAACCATGAAATTTAAAACTTAACATAAGCTTGAATTAACACTTAAAAACTTAGTACAATGATTTTTTAACTTAAGATTGATGAATTTAAACTGGAAATTACAACTTTGAAGCTAAGTTAAAACATTGGTATTAAAAACGAAATACATGAAAACTAAAAATTAACTACTCGCTTCTCCCTTGTTTCTTCCTTCTCTTTTATGCTTCAAAATGTCTCACACGTGTCCTCTGAGCAGATCCCACCTCTCAATTTGGCCAATGGTTGAGTTTTGAGCAAGTTGGCCGTTTTTATCATTTTGGCGGGAAAGCAATATTTAACTTGTAGGCCTCTGAAATAACAGCTAGGGGGGGTGGCATTTATTGTGGGGGGCTAGTGATGATGAGGGGGTGGAGGAAAGGAGAAGTGATGGGAGGGGGAGCAGGCAAGTTGGTTTGCAGGCAACACATGGGAGAGATAAACAGTACAGGCGCCTTTTTTCTGTTTTTGACTTTCTTTAACCAAGGTTCAAAATGAAAGGGTCAAGGGCTAAGGCAGGGGGTTCAAAAGGTTTAAAGGCAGGGGGTCAAAATCAATTTGACAAGGCTTGGTTTTAGCTTAAATGACAAGGACTAGATTGTAATTTCTAAAATTTTGAAGGACCATTCCTGCCATTTTCCAAACTTGACACAAGGACTAAAATTGACAATCTTCAATAGTAAAAGGACTAGATTTGACAATTTCAATTTCTCAAAGGACCAAACTTGACATTTTTGAAACTTGAGGGACCTTTTCTGCCATTTGACAAAAGATTTATTCAAGGACCATTTTTGACAAGTTAGAATAATTCAGGGACCTTGAATAACATTTTTCTTTATTTGGTTTTACCAGGGACTGTTTTTGACAACTTTTGAAACTTGGGGGACTAAAACTGCCAATTATGCAAACTTGATACGTTTTTCACCAGATTTTGATATTTTTGCATTTAAAACACATAAAACACTTATTTGTGATATTTTTATCATTTTGATGCATTTCTGAGTGTTTTCAGATGTTTTTGCAGTCTAAACAGTACAAAAATGATGAGTATTTAGACACTCATCAATCCCCCACACTAAGATATTGCTAGTCCCTAGCAATGTTTTGAGAAAAATTAATGGATTTCATCTCTTTACCAAAAGCCATTACTTCTAGAGTAGCCAAATGTTTCAGTTCAAGTAAGAACCTTGGTACACCGATAACCAAATGATTTTGAGCAAATCACCAGCTTCCAACGGATTTGATTTGTCTTTACCAGAAGTCGTTTGCTTCTGGACTAGCCAACTCTTAGATAAAATATCTTTGGTGAGCTGATTACCAATTATGTTTTTCCAACTGCCTTTACCACAAGCCATAAACTTGCGGGCTAGCCAACTCTTCACTTTTAAGGATATGGTGAGCTGAATACCATACAATTTTGGGCAAATTGCAAGCCGTCAACGGATTTGAGATATCTTTACCAAGAGCCGTTTGCTCCTGGATTAGCCAATCCTTTTGTTTATTAGACAAGGCGGACTGATCACCATAATCTGAGTAAGTGAAAAACACTTACTCTAAAAAAAAAATTTTGGCCAAAAATGGGGGAATTAGGCGGATAATTACATGATAAAATTCGTGAGAATTCCCCCCCCCCCCCACACTTAGAAATGAATATTGCCCTCAATATTCAAAGTAACGGCGGTTATGCCGAAACATAGAACGTAAAAGGGAAATATTAAGGCCATTATTTAGCATTTTTTTTTTCATGAAACTCTTATATATATACAACATGTGGGGCAACTCCCCCACACTAGGGTGGTATAAAGTAGAAAGAAGAAGCTAAACTGTCAAGTTTTGTCACACAAGCTAGCCACTTGTGAATGGCTAACCGTAACAAACTTCAGACAGCTCAGAATTATGGATGAAAACCCATATGGCATGCTACTGTTTTTGATTCCCGAGTCGCTAGCTTGACTCGACCCCGAATTCATTTTTCCATGGGGAAAGTAACGTGGAAAACCAATCTCAATCGGACTTTCATTCACAATGTTATTAAACATATGAACATCAGAAAGTTCCACACCGACGAGATACAACCGCGGTATTGTTAATAGTAGAAACTATAAGGGATGATACCGGGGTCAAAAATGGTGTCCTCATTCCCGAAAGAGAAAAGGGAAAGAGCAACCACACCATCTGTGAAGAATGGAATAAAGACGTACATGAGAATGCAAGTCCATTCCTCATCAGAGAGAAGCAAATCACCATTTTTGACATTTTTAAGCTTAAACTTGAAGCTTAGATGGTGATTGTCAATAAGATGTCCGGTAGGGAGGGTGGGAAACGGTTCTTCAATCAACAGATTTTCCAGAAAAAGGATGTCTCCCTCCGGATCAAAGTAAGTATTATCAATTCCCGTTGGAATTGACTCATCACTAAGAAAGGCTTCGACTTCATTCCAAAAGTTGTCATCTTCCTCATCAGGAGTGAGAGAAGGGATGGAAGGGTCGGGAATAAGACTAGAAGATGATGGATCATTTTTGAGCAATTCATCAATGGGAAGGATGTCTCCCATTGGATCACAAACATCATCATCCAACCCAAATGAAACTGAAGAGAGTTTGGTTTCATCCACAGAGTTAACAAACTCGATGCGACAAACTGATTCCGGAGGTGGGACAAGTGGTGTGCTCTTAGAGCTAGCAGTTTCCACCACTTCCGATGAAGTCTCCGATTCAAGATCATCATCATCAAGAATACTCTTGACTTCCCTGGTACAACTTTCAAACCATTTGTTTGAACCAGGGTTGATTTTCAAGGCTTTTAGCTCAGCACGTTTTTGAAAACTCCTCTTAACCGTGAAATTTGAGAGTGTTGCATTGAACCTTTCAGATTTTTGATCAATTGTGGCAACACTCTGTTTGGACAGAGGTTTGGAGTTCTGGTTGATATTTAACGTGAGCTCTTCTTTGTCAACCCGTATGGTCAACTCTTCAGCAAACACATCAATCAGAGCACGACTCGTTCTCAAGAAAGCTCTCCCTAAGATGAGGGGAACTCTAGGATCTGCATCGAAGTCTACTACAACAAAGTCAGTAGGAAAGTGAAACTTTCCTACTTTTACCACGACATCCTCGGCTATTCCAAGTGGATGAGTTATGGTACAGTCCGCTAGCTCGAGAGTCATACAAGTAGGAGTAAGTTCAGGAAGAGACAGTTTCTTCCATACTGAGAGTGGCATAAGGTTAATGCTAGCGCCAAGATCGGCCAAGGCGGAGCATTGAACCATCCCCAAGAAATCACACGGGATTAAAAACTTGCCAGGGTCTTCAAGCTTTTTAGGAAGCTTCTTGAGAAGGACCGCTGAGCATTGCTCATTGAGAGGGGTTTTAGCCATTTCAGATAACTTATCTTTGTTACTCAGTAGGCCTTTAAGTGTAGATGCAAATTTAGGCATTAGAACGAGAGCATCAACGAAGCTTATATCAAAGTGTAGCTCATTGAAGATTTGGAAAAAATTTTCCATTTGCTCTTTGTTTTTGTCTTTGAGCTTCTCATCATTCATTCTTGATGGGTAAGGAAGCTGACTAGACTTTTGAGCTGGGACAGAAGTCATTTCGGGCTCAGAATTTGTCTTCGAAACTTCGGGTTCCGGTCTTAAAGCTTGGACTACCGAAGGTGGGACGTGTGCGGTACTTCGTGGGCTTGAAAAATGCACCTTGTCCGTTGTATCCTTGGTAACTTGACTCATTGCTCCTAGTGGAGGAGGCATTGGAGTCGAAGGTCCATTGTGCGTCTTAGATTCACTTTCTACTACCTTTGGGAGAGAAGAAGAAGAGGTAATAGGAATAGCGGGTCCATTATATGAAACACCACTTCTGGTTGTGATCGCCTTTGCATCGCCCCTCGGATTAGCGATCGTGTTGCTAGGTAAAGTACCTGAGCCCGAGGGTCGATCATTTAAAGACTTCTTTAATTCAGCGATCTGACTGACCAACACCCTGTTTGTCTCCTCTTGAGTCTTTATGAATTGCTTTAAAAGCTCATCAGATGTTGATACAGGAGGTGGTGGAGGGATAATTTGAGGCCGTATGTTCTGGTTATAGCTAGGATTCCCTTGATTAGGGTTCATATTCCCCTGAAATTGATTCCCTCGATTGTAAGTGTTTTGATTAAGATTTCCTTGATGTTGGAAACCTTGATTGGGTCCGGAATAGAAATTACCTTGGTTTTGATAACCTTGATTCATTCTTGGTTGGTTCTGATTCCGGTTAGGATTCTGGTTGAAACCGGGTGGTGCCTGATAAGTATTAGCTCGGTAGTTTGGTTCATTTTGAGGACGGTATTGATTACCTCCTTGATTTGAAGTACCGGCTATAGCATTAGCTTCAAACGGACCACCATCGGTGGCAGTACAGTTGTAGTATGCATGAGGACCACCACAAGTAACACAAACTTCAACTTTCTTCACTTCACCATATGATGGTGCTTGTGTGAAAGTGACTTTCTTTTGGTTAGCAAGAACCAAAGCCTGAACAATATCCGTGAGTTTTTCAATCTTAGCATCGGCGTTAGATGTACTCACGGGAGATGAAGTAGAAGGTCCAGCATTAGACTCAGTATGATATGTCTTTGTGCGGAAAGGACGGACCTGGGACTTGTTTTCAATGATTTGCAAGGCTTCTTTTGTGGTCTTGCTCAGGAAATTACCTCCCGCGGAGGCATTCAAAGAGTCTTGATTAGTCTGGTTCAGACCATTGTAGAAAGTATCCATTTGCATTAACTCGGTAAAACCATGATGCGGACACTTACGGAGCAAGTCTTTGTAACGATCCCATGCCTCCCCGAATGATTCATCAAATCTTTGAGAGAATTTCATTATCTCATTCTTAAGACTTGTAGTTCGGGATGGAGGATAGAATTCGTTAACAAACTTTGTGACAAGATCTTCCCATGTCTCAATGGAACGAGGGGGTTGTTTCTCAAGCCAATTCCGGGCTTGTCCCTCTAGAGAAAATGGGAACAGAAGAAGCTTGATAGCTTCATGTGGGACATTCTTGTACTTGATGGTAGATGCAATCTTGTTAAACCATCGAATGTGTGCATGAGGATCGTCCTGCTCAAAACCATAGAATTGGCTTTGGGTTACCAGATTAAGTAACCCAGTTTTGAGCTCAAAAGTATCAGCCACGATGGCTGGGACAACAATAGCATCTCCGTAACCCTCGATGGGTGCTTGGAGAAGCTCATTCATCGGCTTGTCTTCTGCCATTACGGCAGGTGGTGGTGGTGGTAGACGTTCCTCAGTCACGGCTGAAGGAGCTGAACGTCCTCTACGTCTACGAGGAATCTTTCCAAGTTTTGACAATGGACTTGTAGAACTGGAAGAACGAGTGCGCATGCACTAAGTATAAAAATCAGTTTTCAAAACAAATGCGAGGCAAAACGACAAGTGAACTTAACCAATAATCACAAATGAAATGGCTTCTTTGAAAAAGGTACACCAAATCACAAGGACACAAAGGCAAGTTTTAAATCTGATGTTCGGAAACTTATTATGGTCACACCCCCAGTTAGTAGGTGTACTGCCTTGATTTGCGGTGGTTGATTTTTATGTATATTAAGTAACACTGAAAAGACGTAGGTATAGATTTGTGCTGATGGGTTTAAAAACTTTTGGACAATATTTTTGGTATCGTCTCGTTTAACCAAATCGTATTTCTTTAAGAATCACCTTAAAAGAAACACAAGCTAGAAAACGTTACGATTGTTTTGTTGTTTTATATTTTGATTGGTGTTTTTAACACTTTAGGAAAAGTGTTAATGAACTTTTTGATTTTGTTATAACTTTACAAAAAACTTTTTACAAACTGTGGTATATGTGCAAGTACGGGTCTGAAAAATGATTAGAACACGCTTACAGCCTCCCCGGCAGCGGCGCCAAAATTTGGTTGGTGCAAAACCGTCAAGTTTTCTCACGCGAGCTAGCCACTTGTGAATGGCTAACTGTAAGGAACTTAAAACAGCTCACACACCAAATGCAATTTAGATCAGGAGAATACAGTGGATTCCCGGGTCGTTAAGTCCCACGGAGGATGACTGGTGTTTAACACAATCAGATGTCGAATAACCACTAAGGATAGTGGTCAGTAAGGATTTTGAGGTATTTGAAACTAAAGGGCTTAAATGCAAATTAAAGGAAATTAAAAAGATAAACTATCTTAAATAAACGCTATCACTAATTTTATACTGATGTTTTTGATTTTATGTTTTTACAAAACTGAATAAAATACTACGTGACGTACAAATAAAAACGTGAAACTTACACAATATTATTCCTAAAAATATGAAAATGATATTTTTACAAACCTAATGATATGAGAAACTTTTTAGAGAAAGAAAATTATTTTTATAACTATTTAATTAATTATTATTAATTAAAAACTATTTTTAACTATTAAATAATAACCTAAATTACAAGAAAATATGAAATAAACCTAGAAAAATAAAATTATGACTTGGAAAAATCTAAGATAACAAAAAAGAATTTTCAAAACTATTTTTATATTTTTTTGATTATTTTTCTATTTTTTATGGATTTTAAACTATTTAAAACTAATTAAATTACTAAAAATTACAAAATAAACTATGAAAAATCTGGAAAATTACTTTTTTTACTTTTTATATTTATCTAAACTTAATAAAAATGAAAAATTATTTTTTTGGACTTTTTCTGATTTAATTGTATTAAAAGCTATTTAAAATTACCTAAAAACTGTTTTTAATTAAGAAAAATAGCAAACTGTTATGAAAAATTATGAAAATTTCAGGAAAAGTCTAACTTAATATCCTGAATCTAGGAAAAATAGAAAAACATGGTGTTGTTTGGAAGAAAATGAAACTGCTATTGTAAGTGCTTATCAATAAGTACTTTGAATAAGCCAAATGATCACCACAAGCTATCAAACTGAAACATAAGCAGTAATATGCTAAAACTACTAGAATGAAGCAAGAAACAATGAGCCTTAACCTCTGGATAGCCAACTGCAAAGATTTGACTTATTTGAGCTTATTGCTTAAAACAGTCTGAGAACACCACTTTTGAGCATAAGCAACTACTTATCAATAAGCTTAAATTGAAAAACAAAAATTGGAAACTATACTAGACCTGGCTAGCTTCCTTCAAACCAAAAATCAGACCTGGAAAAGCTCTGTGGAGCTCTGGACAACCCTAGCAATAAGCTGAGAAAATCTCAGCTCTGACTGAGTTGTGTGAGCAGGGCACTTAAGCCCTGTTACACAAGCTTGTTTGAGGCTTAAGAAAAATTACTAAAATAACAATAAGAAAGTAGACCTGGCTAAGTTATTAATCCCAAAGTTTGATTTGATTTGGTCCAAGAATGAACCCAAGAAAAATCTTACTAGTTGGCCAAAAACTGGTTTTTTCAAATATTTTGACTTTTGACAGTTAAAGAACTTTGACCTTTGTGAACTTTGATACTGATTTATAGGTTGAATGTGGTGTTATAAGATAAAATGGAACTACAGCAAGCTTTGTTTATGAGTTTTAAACACAAAATAAGAGTTTGGCTTTGCAAAATTCCAACAGTGAACTGATTAAGATAGTTTATGTGAAATGTTGACTTAGACAGTATGCAGGCACAAAAGTGAGACAGTTATGAGTGTACTAGAACTAGACAAGCCACAAACAACAAACATTACCCACTGCACAAAACTGTAACACAGATTAAATGCCAAATCCAAACACCCTTGATTCAACTGTTATGAACTTTAAATCTACACTAACCACTGATTAAACTCATTTTATTAATTAAACTAACTCTAATATGCTAATTACTACTAATAAACTTATTTAATGACCAAAGATTCCAATACAAGCACAATACTAAAACTGTATTAAAAGTGAAAATGAGAAAACAAGCTTACAAGTATCCAGCTAGTATGCAGGCTACAACCAAACCCCAAGACCACTACACTAAGCTATATCCAACCCAATACCAAGTCCTGTATCACCCCATTCCATTTCAATGCCTGTTTAACCAAAATTCCTTCCCTGTTGACTTTTGTTGACCATAGATGAAAACTGCTTGTACCTGCTTGATAAGCTCACTAAAAGCTATAAGAAGCTTCAATGAGCTTATTTGAACTTAAAATTAAGCTTGTTGAAGCTTGGATAATGCAGTTTGATATTTAAACTTGAAACAGTGAACCATGAAATTTAAAACTTAACATAAGCTTGAATTAACACTTAAAAACTTAGTACAATGATTTTTTAACTTAAGATTGATGAATTTAAACTGGAAATTACAACTTTGAAGCTAAGTTAAAACATTGGTATTAAAAACGAAATACATGAAAACTAAAAATTAACTACTCGCTTCTCCCTTGTTTCTTCCTTCTCTTTTATGCTTCAAAATGTCTCACACGTGTCCTCTGAGCAGATCCCACCTCTCAATTTGGCCAATGGTTGAGTTTTGAGCAAGTTGGCCGTTTTTATCATTTTGGCGGGAAAGCAATATTTAACTTGTAGGCCTCTGAAATAACAGCTAGGGGGGGTGGCATTTATTGTGGGGGGCTAGTGATGATGAGGGGGTGGAGGAAAGGAGAAGTGATGGGAGGGGGAGCAGGCAAGTTGGTTTGCAGGCAACACATGGGAGAGATAAACAGTACAGGCGCCTTTTTTCTGTTTTTGACTTTCTTTGACCAAGGTTCAAAATGAAAGGGTCAAGGGCTAAGGCAGGGGGTTCAAAAGGTTTAAAGGCAGGGGGTCAAAATCAATTTGACAAGGCTTGGTTTTAGCTTAAATGACAAGGACTAGATTGTAATTTCTGAAATTTTGAAGGACCATTCCTGCCATTTTCCAAACTTGACACAAGGACTAAAATTGACAATCTTCAATAGTAAAAGGACTAGATTTGACAATTTCAATTTCTCAAAGGACCAAACTTGACATTTTTGAAACTTGAGGGACCTTTCCTGCCATTTGACAAAAGATTTATTCAAGGACCATTTTTGACAAGTTAGAATAATTCAGGGACCTTGAATAACATTTTTCTTTTTTTGGTTTTACCAGGGACTGTTTTTGACAACTTTTGAAACTTGGGGGACTAAAACTGCCAATTATACAAACTTGATACGTTTTTCACCAGATTTTGATATTTTTGCATTTAAAACACATAAAACACTTATTTGTGATATTTTTATCATTTTGATGCATTTCTGAGTGTTTTCAGATGTTTTTGCAGTTTAACAGTACAAAAATGATGAGTATTTAGACACTCATCAAAGATCATCATGATGTGGATCAGTTCAAAGACCTCCACTGAAAGTACAAAGCATGCGGACTTTGAAGAATCGCTACTAAAGCACAAAGATTGCGGAAATTTAAGAATTGAAGTCTACGAGCTCAGAACTAAAGACAAAGATGAATGCTAGGATACAAAATGTATTTCATGGGGTGACCTCCCTTAGGGGGAGATTGTTAGGAATTGGAAATTCCATGAGGAAGTGTCGGTCACCCCAATTATAGTCTAGCATATGTTAGCTCGTAGACATGTCGTTATTTACGTTATCTAGTAGTTAATTAGTTAGTTATTAGCTTAGTGCAACACCGTGGAGGAAGGACGGGTCTTTACCCACTGTATGCTTGATCCACAGTCCGTCAGGAGGACGTAATCTTTGTAAGTATAAATACCCCTTCCATCCTTGGAAGGGGTGGTGCTTCATTCTTAATCTAATATTCTCTTTTTGTTTATCTCTCTAGAACCACCCTCCTCTCTTCATCTCTCTAAAACCATGGCTTTCTTGTATCATCACCATCCAAGGCCACCCGAATCATCATAACACAATACATGTAAGATCCTACAAAATATCGTCATTAAACATTATTTATATTTTATGATCTTTACCTAAGTTTTGTTAACGACAAAAGTAAATTTTATTTTTGTAAAGCATAAATCTTGTCAAGATTAATAGATATTAAAACAAGTTTTTCCTTAAATAATATCTTCATCACTCAAGCATTTATATTTTGATTAGTCATATATCAATTAACTTTGATATTCCTCTAAACCAGACTGTATTTTAACATTTTTAAATCAAGCATTTTTTAGTTTCTTAAAACAAAATATTACATATGTATTTACATTTAAACATATTTCTAAAAATAGAAAACAACATATGACATCATGTGGTGCATCATTGAAATCTCTAGAGGATTTCATAAGGTATTTTGTGTGGATTTGGACTCTACATATCTTACATGATCTTGGTTAGATTTGGTTGACTTTGGTATGATTTTGGTAATCTTGCTGTCAGACCTGGCGGCACCAAAGGTTTACACGGGCGAAACCAATTTTATGGTTCCGTGGTCAGTCGTGACTTCAGAATGTTTTGGCTATAAATAGCAAGCCAAACCAAGTTGTTTTCTCATCCCTTTCTAGCATAATCACATACATTCCTTCTCTCTAACAATTCTAACTCAGTTTCATATCATTATAGTGATCCTCTTTTGTAGCAAAGAAGATCAAGGCATATTCAAACTTCAACAAATAGTTGGAAGTCTTGTTTGTTTTGTTGTTGTATGATCTGGTCTTGTTCATACATCACTGTTGTACCAAACCATCATAAAGTTGTGAGTGTGAGTGGTTAGTATTTTAGTCCTTAAAATACATTGTGTGTGGGAGTGGTTGTACCCTTGCAAAAGAACTCGACATCTGGCTTAGTGTCGGAAATAGTGTGTAAGCGAAGTGTAAAGGTTTCTCCGCCGGTGAAAGGAGCTTGTTGACTAGTGAAGTTAAACTCTCGAGTTGGAGACTCTGGGAGTGGAGTAGGGCAAGGAAAAAGAGTCCTTGTAAACCGAACACTATAAACAACTTGTCGTGGTTTGATTTTTTCTTTTCTTATTTACTCTTTATATATTGCTTGCATATTGTTTGATATTCTGATAAGGATTTAAAAGGTACCTTTTTGAGGGGTCATTTAAGCCTTTAATTGATCACTTTTGTATCCGTTATTACTTAATTTCATTCCTTTTCACTTTTTATGTCTCTTGAAGGCAAATTGCTGGAATGACACTTATTCGGACGAAAAGGCGCGAATATACGAAGAAAATGGCCAAAGTCAAGAATCGAGACACTCAAGCTGCTGAATTGAAAAGGCGCGAATATACGAAGAAAATCGCCGTCCCCTTCAGTTTTAGCAGCCTGAGTGTCTCGATTCTTGACTTTGGCCATTTTCTTTGTATATCCGCGCCTTTTCGTCCAAATAAGTGTCATTCCAGCAATTTGCCTTCAAGAGACCTAAAAAGTGAAAAAGGAACGAAATTAAGTAATAACGGATACAAAAGTGATCAATTAAGGGCTTAAATGACCCCTCAAAAAGGTACATTTTAAATCCTTATCAAATATCCCTACACTTGGTATTTGCTTGTCCTCAAGCAAATGTGCTTTTAGCCAATTGATTTATAAGTTAGGGGTCATGAAGCATTGGTTTAGAATGATCCACAACACATATAAGCCCCGCAAAAGTCATAACAAGCACGGAAATTACATACTAGCACCTCAGATGGGGTGTTTGGGTACTCACATCTCTCGGGTGTATATAAAATATAACAAAGTGGAAATGGAAGATAAACACTCATTAACCGGTCCTAGTACATAGATTACCATAGGCTTGAGACTAGATCAAACATCCATCGCTTTGGCGTAAGCACCTAGGAAAATCTATCCAAGAGGACTTTTAAAGGGTTGTAATGTTAGGCTTACGATAGGGAAACAAAGGGTTTGGTGGGATAGGCGATTTAGTGGTGGCAAGTCAAAAATCTTTATGTTACAAGCATACGAAGAATGGCGTTGCTAAGCCAAGACTCGACACTCTAAACTCTATATAACTGAAATAAACAAACATAAATTAAAGGATAGATGAAGGATGGTAGCCCATATGTTTTTTTTTTTAATTATTTAATTATTTATTATTTTTTTTTGCACTCTATTTTTTTTTCTTTTTCTCTTTTTTCTATTTTTTTCGATTTTTTTTTCCATACACTTTTACTCTACCATCCTCTACGATAACATCAAAATGATAGGGATTTAAAGGCACATCCCTACACTTGAGTTTTTATTACTCTAACACTAATTTGACCCAAATTGAAAAGATCAAAACACTTGGAGTACATTATTACGCAAATAAAGGGAATTTGAATTTAACGTTCCTTCCCGTCATTTCATAAAATTTAACTTTTCCCATGAGTCCCAATCGTCCCAAAATTGTGTACAAAGGATATGACTCGACTTAGCAACTTATGCAAAAAACAAGATAATTGAACTAAGGGTTTAGTGTGATAACAATAATGCACTAAAAGTGAGTGCATACAAGGTAGGCTAAGGCGATTTGGGTGTACATTTGGGGGTGGATTGTAAACAATGCTCTTCATTGATATTCCGGAAAACCGAAACATCACGAGAACCGCGAAAAGGATAGGCTCTGAGGGGTTAACAAGGGGTATCGTGTACTAAAGATGAGTACAATGCAAAGGTGTGGGGGAATTACTCAACCGATGCGGAAGAAGTAATTATATTAAGGGTATCAAACAAGGGTTATCCTAATGCCTCTTATCATTTAGTTATTCCTAACTACACAAGTGTAGTCTCACTAGCGATCTCGGAATGCATCACAAAACAAGTTTTAGAATCTAATATACTACCGGTTCACACTCTAAGCATTAAAGATGAATGCTTTAATTCCTACTAATCTAAGGGCGATCCTCACATTTTGGGTGGAATTTAAGTGGTAAAGGGTTTTTGTGCTAGTCATGTAACTCCCTATCCATGAGACGCTTTATTAAGACTAATGGCCCACTCCTATATGTCATGAAAAATTTTAAATTTGGTGCCAAAATTACCCTAACCGATATTTCTCCTGGTTTATTACATACATGTAATTGAACAAAGCAAATAGTCAAGGGTAAGCATAGTTTAAAAGTTCCCGTTTTATTTTCCCTCCCTACACTTAAACTGAACATTGTCCCCAATGTTCCCCGAAAGTATCAAAGTTATGATAATGGAAGGTAGTAAAAATCGAAAGAAATAATACTCCCCTGATTAGCTCGGTAGGATCCGTGTGAAGTGGTGGTTACATCTTTCTTCAAGAAGAATGTTTGCGTGGAAAGCTCCTCCTCATCTTATGTATCTTCTTCTTGGTAAATTAAACCTGCACACTTGAAGAAAACAAATGAAAACCTTCGCATAAAATCGGCGGTAACAATATATATATGACTCTACTAAACTAGGATATAATGCTTGTGGAATGGATGTTTACAGATTTTCTGGAAAATTAAGATATGGAAAATTCCAAAAATTTATAAGCAGCTCAGAAAATGATAAAAAGTTATCAGTCGTTTCTACTCCTTCCTGACGCCGTCAGGTTATCCTGACAGAAACTGGTCTGCGATTTTCTGGAAAAAATTCTGGAAAATTTGTATCTTTAAAATCTGGAAAAATTTCCTGCAAAGCATTCATTATGACTCGATACAAGTATTTGACTCGAACAAACACACATGTATATCTTTTAAATAATTGAAATTCTCATGTTCACGTTTCTTTTGAAAACGTGTGTAATCCTCCCTACACTTATCCCTTATGTAAAATACTTTTATATGTAACTAAGACGAGGTTAAAGACAAAATAAAGCATTTTTACAAATTTGAACATGAGAAAAAACAATCAATAAAAGATACACGACACAAACAAGCAAACAATTAAGCATGGGTTGCCTCCCACGAAACACTTTTCTTTTTTTATGAGTCTTGTAGCTAGACTCGAAGTCGTGCCCCTATGTGGTCTCGTTTTGCATCCTCAATGAGAATTCTATCATGTTGACAAAATTTTCATTGACTCTATACCTAGGCCCTAGGGTCAAGCAATCCTTATAATAAAGCCTTCTTCTTTCCCACACGAATTTAAAACCTTTTTCAACATCGTCCTTGCTTTTGTCCTCAAAAGCTCTAATGTTGTCTCGTTCAAAAAGGGATAGATGGCCATATTCATTCGTCTTCCAAGGCATCCTATAAGTGATCTCATCATTTCCTTCCTTAAATCTAACCATCCCTTCATACTTGTTATGGCTCATTTTAGATGTTTCAACAAACGGTTTTCCTAGCACTACCTGGGATAAGCTATAGTCAATGTCGCATCCAATATCTTCTAGAACTCGATAGGTGAAATTCTCTATAAAGATGTGTACATCTTTGGCTCTTCCCACAAAGTTGCAAACATCACCAGGATACTTAGGGTCTCTCCTAATCTTAAGTCGCTCATTCATAATGTCATTGTAAACAGCTGATGACATCACATTAATGGGAGATTCCGTATCTATGTAAGCATGCTCGACATTCCTATATCCAATCATACAAGGGATTTTTAGGTTCCAAGGATTTCCTCTCCTAATCTTTGGACATATCCTAATGATGGGTGATCGGGGATTGTCTATTATGTATTAGTGGTAAGCAACCTCTTCCTTAGTGGGGTAAAGATTGAAGTAAGCACTATCCTCCTCATTCATGTTATTCATTAAGCCATTTTCCAAATTACTGTTGATCATGGAGCCAACTACAGAGGCACTGACTACTTTCTCAACATCATCCCTAATTGTACTATCAAATACCTTTTGCAAGTCTTGAAGGTCGGTGTTTCTACTCACATAATGGCTTCGGCGGTTGTGTTGGTCATTAGGTTGGGTTTGAAGTGCAAGCGATTTATTCGGTGGTGGGTTGTTGTTTGATGAGCAATCACCTTCAATGATGAAAAGTGATGGGGTTATGAACACAGGTCACGAAGAAGGGGGATAGACTACGAGGAAGCTAAAAATGAGAAAAAAATCTTACTTGATATGAATCAAGCAAGGAAACCTAAACGAGGTGGACTCCTAACTAGCTATTCTATTCCCCGGCAGCGGCGCCAAAAACTTGATAATGCTACACGCATCGTTCGGGGTCAAAGGAACTTCCTTTTCGTCGAGCAAGTTTTCCAACACCCTAGGCAGTGAACCTAATCGTTGTAGTGTAGTATTAGGGTAAGCCACGGGTATTGATATCGTTCTCTAGGGGAATAGGAATGCTAGTTGAGAAGTTACTACGCTAAGGTTGGGGGTTGAGGAAGATTATTTTTTAACTTTTTATATTTTTTTAGGAATTTGAAAGGTACGAATCTCGGGGTTTGGATTTGGGGGTGGTATTTCTACCGGTTACTCTACTATTCTAATTATCTAATTATCTAAGCTAGGGGTAGTCTATGTCTATTGTTGTGTGCTTGTATGATGATTAAGAATGTGTTTACTTAGGTGTTATTACTCCCTAGTTATCTCCTATTGGTGGTTGAATTGTCACGTCCTTATTCTTAATTGCGTTGTGTCTCTTAAGTCGTAGGGTATGCGTTTATCCCTAACTCTTTGAAACTACCAAAGGTTAATGACTACAAAATCTCTAGGATTCATAAACTTAACACTAAGGTATTATTTGGATGTTTAGCCTACAATTACTCTAGGTGATTATAAACTAAGGTTCAACAAAGATTAATCAAGCATTAGTAACACAACGAATGACCTATCGCAATACTAGGCCAATCACAACTAAGAATAAGAGACAAACAATCAATATTCAATAACTAAGTTTCATATTACCTAAGCAAATACACAAATAAATTAGTCGGACATGGAGAACATGCAAGCATACACACAATCAATTGAAGACATAATTGTATTAATGAAGTAAAATACTTATCTTGATGTAAGATAGGGTATGGAACCCTAAAATACTGTACAAGACAGCCTTGGTTTGGTTTAGGTTTTTACTCCACAAAACTACCTCTCTAAAACTGAAAAATTCGGATTCTAGATATAATGTTACACATGCGACGGCGTCACTCTTTAGTTTGTGACGCCGTCTGGTCGCCGCCATTAGGTTTTCGTCTTGGCCACGTAAACATTGTGACGGCATCACCTTATGCTTGTGACGCCGTCGCCTTGAGTCTCTGACGCCGTCTGGATCAAATCTAGATCATCTAAGCTGCGACGCCCTACTCTTTAAAACCTGATGCCGTCACTTGAAAATAAACAATTTCGCTACTGAGTCGTCACAACTTTATAACCCGATGGCGTCACACCTAGAACCTGATGCCGTCCCCTTCAGTTTCAGCTGCCTAAGTGTCTCGATTCTTGACTTTGGCCATTTTCTTCGTATATCTGCGCCTTTTCATCTGAATAAGTGTCATTCCAGCAATTTGCCTTCAAGAGACCTAAAAACTAAAAAGGAACGAAATTAAGTAATAACGGATACAAAAGTGATCAATTAAGGGCTTAAATGACCCCTCAAAAAGGTACATTTTAAATCCTTATCATCCGGCTAATTTACTTGTGTGTTTGCTTAGGTAATATGAAACCTAGTTATTGAATATTGATTGGTTGTCTCTTATCTTAATTGTGATTGACCAAGTATTGCAATAGGTCATTCGTTGTGCTATTAATGCTTGATTAATCTTTGTTGAACCTTAGCTTATAGTTACTAGTGGAATTGTAGGCTAAACATCTAAAGAATACCTTAGTGTTAAGTTTATGAATCCTAGAGATTTTGTAGTCATTAACCTTTGGTAGCTTCAAAGAGTTAGGGATAAATGCATACCCTACGACCTTAGAAACACAACGCGTTAAGAATAAGGACGTGACAATTCAACCATCAATAGGAGATAACTAGGGAGTAATAACATCTAAGTAAACACATTCTTAACTATCATACTAGCACACATCAATTAGACATAGACTACCCCTTAACTTAGTTAATTAGAATAGATAAATAGAGTAATCGGTAGAAATACCAAACCCCCAAATCCAAACCCCGAGATTCGTACCTTTCCATTTTCTAAAAAATATAAAAAAGATAAAAAAAATGATCTTCCTCAACCCCAATCTTAGCGTAGTAACTTCTTACTAGCATTCCTATTCCCCTAGAGAACGATATCAATTCCCGAGGCTTACCCTAATACTACACTACAACAATTAGGTTCACTTCCTAGGGTGTTGAAAAACTTGCTCGACGAAAAGGAAGTTCCTTTGACCCCGAACGCGCGTTGTAAGCGTATCAAAGTTTTGGCGCCGCTGCTGGGGAATAGAATAGCTAGTTAGGAGTCCACCTCGTTTAGGTTTCCTTGCTTGATTCCTATCAAGTAATATTTTTTTCCCATTTTTAGCTTCCTCGTAGTCTATCCCCCTTCTTTGTGACCTTTGTTCGTAACCCCATCACTTTTCGTTATGGAAGGTGATAAACCCCCTCAAATCATTGTCCCGCCAAGAGCCCGTACTCTTGGTGGATACTCTAGACCTAGCCACCAAGGATATAGGAACACCATTGAGCTTCCATACCAAGCCCAAACTACGGCCCTGCGATCCGACACCATCCAGTTAGTGCAAAACGGATGTGCATTCCATGGACTTTGTTCCGAAGATCCTAATCAGCATCTTTAGGATTTCCTTAAAATTGTCGATTCCATCGACCTCGATGCTACTACTCGGGAGACCACGCGTCTGTGTCTCTTCCAATTCTCTCTACGGGACCAAGCTAGTAATTGGCTTGAGCGACTTCCCGCCGGCTCCATCTCAAGTTGGGATGATATTACCTCTCGTTTCCCTGCTCAATTTTTCCCACCGGGGAGAACTACTAAACTTAGACGAGACATCTTGATGTTCCAACAACGTCACGGCGAATCCCTCTACGAAGCATGGAATCAATTCAAGGACTTACTCCATAGAGTCCCTCATCATGGCATTGATCTTTGGCTTCAAATCCAAATATTCTATGACCATAGCGATTTCATCACAAGGTGATCCATTGATCGAGTTGCCGGTGGAAGGCTTAGCGACTTCAACGCAGAGGAATCTTGGGATATTATAGAGGAGCTTGCCGATCAAAACTACGAAAATTGGAATGAATCCCCTGAAACCCCCGTTAAAGTAGTTAATACCATAACAATTCCTCTTGAATCTTCCATCACTGAAGAGAAAATGAGTGCTCTTGAGAGAAGGATTGATTATTTGATTGAAAGGTATAGGGGAGCCTCCAAAAAGAATCCCTCGGGAAATGGTTAATTCCGCCAATTCCGCCAACCACCCAACACCTTTCTTTGAATCCCCAAGTCATGAGCAAAATCTTAATTCTGAACGGTTCTTCCGTTCTACTTCCCCAATACCACTCTCACCGAGCTTTAAGGAACAAATGAGGGAGTACATGGCAGCTCATACGGAGAGATTAGAAAATTTTGAAGAGGAGGTTTATAGGCAAAGGGAGGAGATGTAGGAAAAAATGACAGAGATGATGAACTTGGTAAAAGAGTATACCAAGACAAAAGTTCCCAAAAAGGTACTAATAAGAAGCAATGATTGCCCTCTAACTTCGTTTGTTAATGCCATTTCCATTATGCCTGATGAAGATGGAAAGGTTGGGGAGAAGGAAACTGAGAAAAGCAAGAAGGGGGAGGCTGAAACTAATGATGAACCCGAGACCATTGAGTACTACCTTAAGCACGAGATTAATAAAAAAACCATTGTCAACAAAGTGAACAACTTTAGGTACAATGAGGTTCTTAGGAAAGCTCTGGAAGGAAAAATAACAGAAAAAGAGTATGACACCATACCTATGGGACCTATGTATGAGCTGGTTCTAAAAAAACCAGTTACAAAAAAATGAGACACCACAAGGAACTACATGATACCATGTAGCATAGGTACCATTGATAATATAAATGCGTTAACTGATCAAGGATCTGATGTGAACATCTTGCCATTATCAGTCTATAATAAGTTGACTAGGGAAAAGCCAGCCAAGACCAATCTTAGACTTTCCTTAGCAAATCACACATATGTCTACCCCATAGGAGTAGCAGTGGATGTTTTAGTAGAGGTGGCTAATATTGTCTATCCAGTGGACTTCGTGATTATAGACATTAAGGAAGATAGAAACATGCCACTCATTCTTAGAACACCTTTTCTGGCCACTGCCAAAGCAACCATCAAATGCGGTGAGGGCATCATGATACTTAAAAGCGGAAAGGGATACGCCAGGATACCTATTGTTCCAAGGTATCCACTTAAGATCATGGAGAAGATTACGGATGAGAATCCTCAAGTCCATAACAATATGGTTAGGAAGAAAATTAACGATTGGAGAAAAGAGCTTAGAGATTTTATGGTTCAAGGACTCCATGCAACATTGTGGAAGCGCGATAAAAAGTTAGGAGATAATCCTACCTCAATACCACAAACACAAAGGAACCCTAAGGAATTTTTAAAGGGAGAGAAAGTACTTTTGTACAAATCACGAATAAGAGCATTAAGAGGTAGAAACAAGCCGAGATGGTTTGGGCCTTATACGGTGAAGGAAACTAATCTAAAAGATAAAACCGTTATCATAATAGACGACGTTGGGAAGGAATCCACGGTAAGCATACAACGTCTACGCCCTTTTGATAAAGGACTAGTAAAAGTAGAAGGTGACGGTAATGAAGTCACATAGGGGCACGACTTCGAGTCTAGCTACATGACTCATAAATAAAGAAAAGCGCTTCGTGGGAGGCAACACATGTTTAATTGTTTGCTTGTTTGTGTGTCGTATATCTTTTATGGATTCTTTATTCTCATGTTTAAATTTGTAAAAATGCTTATTTTGTCTTTAATCTCGTCTTAATTACATATAAAGGTATTTTACATAAGGGATAAGTGTAGGGAGGATTACACACGTTTTCAAAAGAAACGTGAACATGAGAATTACAATTATTTAAAAGATATACATGTGTGTTTGTTCGAGTCAAATGCTTGTATCGAGTCATAATGGATGCTCTGTAGGAAATTTTTCCAGATTTTAAAGATAAAAATTTTCCAGAATTTTTTCCAGAAAATCGCAGACCAGTTTCTGTCATGATAACCTGACGGCGTCAGGGTCACAACCTGACGACGTCAGGAGGAGTAGAAACGACTTATAACTTTTTCTCGTTTTCTGAGCTACTTATAAATTTTAAGAATTTTCCAGGTCTTAATTTCTAGAAAATCTATAAACATCCATTCCACAAGCATTATATCCTAGTTTAGTAGAGTCATATATATATTGTTACCGCCGATTTTACGCAGGTTTAATTTATCAAGAAGAAGATACATAAGATTGGAAGGAGCTTTTCACGTAAACATTCTTCTTGAAGAAAGATGTAACCACCATTTCACATGGATCCTACCGAGCTAATCAGGGGAGTACTAGTTTCTTTCATTTTTAATTACCTTCCATTATCATAAATTTGATACTTTCCGGGAACATTGGGGACAATGTTCAGTTTAAGTGTAGGGAGGGAAAATAAAACGGGAACTTTGAAACTATGCTTATCCTTGACTATTTGCTTTGTCCAATTTCATTTGTGTAATAAACCATGAGAAATATCGGTTAGGGTAATTTTGGCACCAAATTTAAAATTTTTCATGACATGTAGGAGTGGGCCATTAGTCTTAATAAAGCATCTCATGGATAGGAAATTATATGACTAGCACAAAAACCCTTTACTACTTAAATTCCACCAAAAATGTGAGGATCGCCCTTAGATTTGTAGCAATTAAAGCATTCATCTTTAATGCTTCGATTGTGAACCGGTAGTATAATAGATTCTAGAACTTGTTTTGTGATGCATTCCGAGATCGCTAGTAAGACTACACTTGTGTAGTTAGGAATAACTAAATGATCAGAGGCATTAGGATAACCCTTGTTTGATACCTGTAATATAATTACTTCTTCCACATCGGTTGAGTAATTCCCCCACACCTTTGCGTTGTACTCATCTTTAGTACACGATACCCCTAGTTAACCCCTCAGAGCCTATCCTTTTCGCAGTTCTCGTGATGTTTCGGCTTTCTGGAATATCAATGAAGAGCATTGTTTACAATTCACCCCCAAATGTACACCCAAATCGCCTTAGCCTACTGTGGAAAACTAGAAAAGGGGGGGGGTTGAATAGTTTTGCCGATTTTAAGTTAGTTTCAAAAACTTTAGATTCGTTAATATGTGAGATCTTATGGATGTAGAGAAAGTATAGATCTAATGATAAAGCAAGTAAATAAAGTAAATCAAAGGGATAGAAAAGACACAACCGATGTATAGTGGTTCGGCTACAAGGACACCTTCCTTGCCCTAATCCACTCCCCGAGTCACCTACTCGAGAGTTCAAGCACTATGTCAACAAACTCCTTCACTTGGCGGAGAAGCCTTCACAACGTTGCTTACACCTTTTTCCGGTACAAAGCTAGATACCGAGTCCGTAACACGGTGGACCAAACCAACACGACTATTACACAACAAATATGTGAAATATCAAATACAAGATCTTTGCTACAGAAATCTTGCGGAGTGACAAATCAATCAAGGACCCCTTGCTTGGATGACTTGTAGAATGCTCGTGATCTCGCCTTAGAGAAGGATCTATATGAGAATCACAATAGAAAGAAAGAAGAACAACTCTCTAGATCAAGTGATCTATATGTTAGAAGAGAATGAGAGTGTTTGAGAGATTTGGTAAGAAGAGTGGTGAGATAGAATGAAGAAATGGCTCTCTATTTATAGAAAAAATCTTCCACTGTTCCCTGGATCCCACGGATCCCTCCCACTTGGGGTCCGTCTAGTGTAATCCTAGGGATCCGTGGGACGCTCCTCTTTGCCCATGGGTTTTTTGGTTATGGGTCATGGGTTATGGGTTGGTCCATGGGTTTTCTTTCGATTCAATGTATCTAAGTATACATTGTATCTAGTCAACTTGGGTATGGGTTATGATCCATGGGTTATGGTCCATGGGTTGTGGTTTTTACCCATCCTAATAAACTATTACAACAAATGCTTAATTAATATATTTTTGTATTTAAATGGCTATATGAACATGCTTTACAAAAATAACATGTATCCTTATAATTATACTTAAGATAACATTATATTTGTTATCAACAAAACACAAAGAGATCACAAAATATTAATAAACGTTTTTACGGTTTATTTGTATTAACAATCTCCCCCTTTTTGTTGATGACAAAACATAATGTTATGATGAGTAAAACTTAAGAATAAATGTAAGTTTTGAAAGCCCCTAAGTTTTACTTCTTATCCCCCTTTTTTTCGAAACAAAAAGTTAACCCTTGGAAGAAATTAAAGTGTAGAAAAATTAGTCCACGTATCGCTAACTCCCCCTTGACAGTAGCTCCCCCTAGTTTGGGGCGTCAAGTGAAGAAAAAAAAATCCTACAAAGAGAAAGGTTAGTAACATGCTTAAATAATCTTGTGATTGACGAGAAACAATATTGGGAGCCAAGGTATGTAAACAAGGGCTTGTAATAAAACAACAAATTGTAGTGGTATTTATGCCACCTACAAGCATGTAAAAATAAGAACAAGACTTGTTCTTGAAAATGACTTCAAAATAAAAAGTACTAAAATAGAAAATAGTAGTAATAATTCCTTCCATGCTTGCATAAGGTTATGGATGGAGGTTTGGATGAGTAACGGTATTGATGCGATCAAGAATGAGGTTGAGTATGAATCGCATTTCTTCCCTAACTTCTATAGCAATTTCCCTAGTGGATTTTTAATGTTCACAATGTAAGTGATGCGGGTAATGAGTACAGAAATCTTCCGGGTTGTTTTGATGCGGAAGTTGTGGTGGAAAAATAGGAAAATGTGGATCAAAGTCTGGAATGATTGGAAGTGGTGGTGGAAAAGAACCTAGATGTTCTTGTAGTTTAATGGGAGATAAAGGTGGTGATGTTTCAAGATCATTGAATATTGTGTTTGGAGAAGTTGGAGGTGTCAAAAAGGCTAATTCTTTTTGCTTTGATTGTTGAGATCTTGTTGGATTCGTAAGGAGTTCCAAAAGAGTGATTTTAGGTGGTGAGTGATTTGGTGATGAAGTTGGTGTACTAGCTGGTGATAAAGGAGGTGCTATGATGGAAGCATCTTGTGGTGAGTTAGTTGATGGTGATGAGCCATATGATGATGGTTTTCCTAAGCAACAAGATCGGATGTTAATCCGTGCGGATATCCTAGAGTTTTATTTTGGTATTTTGGAAGGTGGAAGTACAAAGGTTTGGATTTCATGGAGATGATTGATTGTACTAGGTGATTCATCTAAAGGGTTTGTGGATGACATGGTGTATTTTGTTTGTGAGGATGTGATGGATTATGCAAGCATTTTGGGAGTTCTATATATAGAAAAACAAAGCATTGTAATGAATGCTTGACCCAAAATGTGGATTAAAATCTAATGATTAGATATGAATTTAAGGCATGTGATCATGAGAACACAAGCATTAAAGAGCATACTCCAAAAAAAATGTGGATTTTTCATCCAAAGTGAGAAAAATAGAAGGTAAAAACAGCTTCTGTCTCACGGATCCCACGGATCCTTCCCTTTAGGGATCCGTCCAGCATGAAGGCTGGGATCCGTGGGTCTGGTGATTTAGGCAGCACAAAGTTTTCCTTTTGGAAACATTTTTGCCTAGTGTGTGCCTATATGCAAACTATTTGGAGTTGCGGTTATCTCGACCCCTAAAAAGAAAAAGAAAAGTAAACTAGAAGTAGAAAAGCATCCTATTGAGATAACCCGAAAACACATATTTAGTACATGAGTACGTATTTTAGTGTTATCAATGCTCCTAATTCATTGTTGCTTAAATGAATGTACCCGAAAACACATATTAGTTATGTGTCCCCTTTAGCATTCAAAAGACATGAGATGCAATAAAAACGGGTTTTTACTTTGTATTAATAATGAAAAAGTGATTTGTCCTAGACGTGAGAAATTGCTTTTGTGAAATTGATACGGGAAGGTATCATTCTTTTAGAAAAAAATTTGAAAAGAGGTTTTCTTTGAAAATGTGTATGTAGTTATGTGTTTGCAACTTAAATAAAAATAATAAGAAAGCTATAAGTGGAAAACTTATCTTGGATTTTGAAAATTCCTGTATTGTTTGTGAGTTGTGCGTGAAATAGAGATCCTAGACTCAGAAAGAAGAAGGCTAGTGTTTACATACCTTGTAGAGTCAAATAAGTTACGACATTTGTTCCATTAGACCAAGACCAAGACGAAGTAGGTTGAATTGTTCCCGCTTTAACAGTTTGGTGAGGATGTCGGCTATGTTGTCTTCGGATGCTACCTTCTCAATAGAGATGTTCCCCTTTTGAACATTGTCTCTTAAGAAGTGATGACGAATCTCTAAATGCTTTGTGCGAGAATGCAATACTGGATTCTTGCTTAAGTCGATGGCACCTTTGTTGTCACATAGGATGGCTATGTCGCTTAGATGAATGTTGTAGTCGACTAACGCTTGTTTCATCCATAGTGCTTGTTGGCATGCTTTGCCGGCGGAGACGTACTCGGCTTCGGTTGTTGATATTGCTAGTGTCGTTTGTTTCTTAGAAAACCAAGATGTTAAACAATATCCCATGAAAGTACATACCCCACTTGTACTTTTTCTATCAACGTAATCACCTACATGGTCAGAATCTGCATATACAATTGTTTCTACTCCCGTGCCCTTAGGATACCATAATCCTAATTGTGTTGTACCCTTAATGTATCTAAATATCCTTTTTACGGCTTCTAGGTGTGATGTTTTAGGGTCTTCTTGAAACCTAGCACATAAGCAAACATTAAACATGATATCCGGCCTACTTGCCGTGAGGTAGAGAAGACTACCTATCATGCCACGATATTTAATATTATCGACGGATTCGCCGTCTTCATCTTTTGTGAGTTTGGTGCCGGATGACATTGGTGTCCTAATTGGTTTCGACTCTTCTAGACTGAATTTCTTTAACATCTCCTTTATGTATTTAGATTGATTAAAGAAGATACCATCTTCTACTTGTTTGATTTGTAGACCAAGAAAGAAACTAATTTCTCCCATCATACTCATCTCGAACTCGTCATGCATGATTTTAGAGAAATCAACACACATGTCTTGACAAGTGGATCCGAATATAATATCATCTACATATATTTGCACTGATTATATGTGACTCTCTTTTCTTAGTAAAAAGTGTGTTGTCAACTAAACCCATGGTATAGTTGTGTTTAATTAAAAATGACTTGAGTCTATCATACCAAGCTTTTGGAGCTTGTTTAAGACCGTAAAGGGCTTTCTTTAATTTATACACATGTTTGGGTTTTTCAAAATCGATGAAGCCCGGAGGTTGAGCTACATATACTTCTTCATTAATGAAACCATTTAGAAAAGCGCTTTTGACATCCATTTGATAA